>JAJEJH010000564.1:118876-217058 GCA_026122585.1 Anacardium occidentale
AATTATTTTCATGAAATTAATTGAACTTACTAGAGGTAGTTTCCATTGCCACTTTGGTGTTTGTTCAATGAAAAAGGAATTGAAAAGTTATATGTCTTCTTGTTAAAATATATGTGTTGGTATATGCCCAAACTTCTGGTTATTTTCATTGATTTCCAGCTTAAAATTTTCATGAAATTTCTTGAAATGCTGCATTTCTATTCGCAGCTGGGATTTTTTTGTGATGATGTAGTTGAATAGGAAATTGACTTGTCAAAAATACATGCAAAGTACATGTTTCAACATCTTTTGTAATAAACTATAGCATTCTTCATATCTTGATGCTTCCTCAATGTTTCTGTTAACTAGAAGAAAAAAAGTTCAATTTTGGTTTTTGTCAAGAGAGCAAAATAATCTTTCTGAATTACCAAAAAAGAAAATAATATTTCTGAAGGATACTTAATCAATATGCAAAACCATAGCAACCTGTAAACCTATAATTATTGTTATCTTTATTGTTATTATTTTAACAGGAGAATGAAAAATATTTGTTGATAACTAAGAAGAAAACACAATTCTGGACCCAGTGTCCAGCCGAATATGATATCATCAGTTCATCATAGGATAATAATTAAAAGGTGTGTCAATCAAGAGCACTAAGTACAGTGCACTAGTTTGGAGTTTAGTAATTTTGCTCCAGTATGATATAGGTTTTTCTGTAGGAACCATGAATGTTGATGTGACATTCCCATGGAGATGTATAGGAGCCATAAAAGTATATATTGCCAAGCTGCATTATCTGATATAAATTACAGAATATCAAAGTACTTGTCATGTTAGCTTAATTAAATTTCTCTTATCGTATTTTGATTGTTACAAAACCTAAATCATTTTCATTGCTAACTCAACAGGTGATCCCAGCTTTGGATTCACATACCCCAATTTATGCATCTTCATTCACAATGGAGGTACATGTCATGTCTATAATTTTTATGCAGTCATATTCATTTGTTCATAGATGAATGCACCATAAACACATCTGCTCCTCACTTCACAAATTTGGTGAGTGTCAGACAAAAATGTTTTTTCCTATGGGCAACAAAAAGTGGTGCTATAAATACATATGAACATTGATGTGATGAATCAAAGTCTCTTACAAGTACCTAGAGACTCTTTCTTTCTTTACTGTTACATAAGAGATATCTGTGTACTTATACCAAAACCTCTTTATCTCCATTTGTTTGATAATAATGCCTTTCAGTTTCATTCTTTATTTCTATATTTTGCTTTTCTATCATGATTTGGACTAGTTAAACATCTTTTTCTTGTTTTAACAGCTTATCAGGAAGCGTTTGAAGGAGAATGGAATTTTTGTTCCATCTAGACTTAAAGTATTTAAAACAAGGAGAAGATTTACAGCTGGGCCATTTGAAATAGAGCCTATCAGGGTGACACATTCTATTCCTGATTGTTGTGGACTAGTTCTTCGCTGTGCTGATGGTACAATTCTTCATACTGGGGATTGGAAGGTAAGTTTATTTTATTTACCCATTTTCTTGTCTACTATTAGGACAAGTCTCATAGTTATAACAATTTTACTTTCAACAGATTGATGAATCACCATTGGATGGGAAAGTTTTTGACCGTGAAGCATTAGAGCAACTCTCAAAAGAAGGAGTGACATTGGTAAGCGTCCTAGATTCATGTCTTATATATATATATATATATATATATATATGACACAATCAAAGTTGCCTTAGTTTCAGGGGAGAGACAGCTGATCTTTGTGTCTTTAGGAACATAAATTATGCTTTCTGTTTGTTTATGATGCAAAAATAGGTTGAAGATGAAAATGGTGGAAATTTTAGTTAGATAAGGTTTTATATGGTCTAAATCCTCTTGGCAAAAGATTTTCACCAATATCTTGAAGGAAATGCTTTTCTTTGAATCATTGGCTATTATTAAAAACCATTGGGGTCTGGATCAGTTTATGATCTTGCTTATGCAAAGCATATCTTGAATTAAATGTTTGTGGCACACTGGCTTCTGATGCCTTGATTCTGTTATATAAAAACATAGATGTCACATGTGTTTGTCTGTACAGGTATGTATCTATGCATTGTGTATTTTATACTAAATGATGAAGATTAGCAAAGTTGATACTTAATTATTATCCAACTTCTTTCAGATGATGAGTGATTCAACAAATATACTGTCACCTGGAAGGACAACTAGTGAAAGTGTTGTAAGGGATGCATTATTGAAGCACATATCAGCTGCTAAAGGAAGGGTTATAACTACTCAGTTTGCATCAAATATACATCGCCTTGGAAGTGTAAAAGCTGCTGCTGATTTAACTGGCAGAAAGCTAGTTTTTGTTGGCATGTCCCTTAGGACATATCTGGATGCTGCTTGGAAAGATGGAAAGGCACCAATTGATCCATCAACTCTGGTAACAATATTTTTTATTCTGCTTGTCCTTTCCTATATTTTAAGGAAACATTAATATAGATTCCTATTTGTTATGTTATTGGGTTGAGAACAGCTTTCACACATATGCTATATATGTTCTTAGGTCACATTTATCTCAATTCCCATTCAACTGAATCTTAAAGTTCTTCCTCAGTGGGTTGGAGTGTGAATTTGTCTGACCTTTTTGATCATACAGGGCATAATCTTGCTTAACTCATATGTCATACTGATATTTTTTGGCTCCTCCTGCTTCCTTGTTTCATTCTTTCATCTTTGGCTCAGATCAAATTACCTAAATCTACTTATGCTTTCCTCCTCTCAATTAGTTTGATGTGTGGCTTCTCTGTTTTTTTATAACCAACCATCTTGGTGCTGCTAATTGATTAACGTTGGTATTTATGTATACTGGCACGCAGTGGCCTGTATCTCTTGTTATAAAGCTTTTCTCACAGAGATATCGTATCATCCACTCTCAATACCTCTCTATCTTCTAATTTTGGCTTTTTGCCTCTTATTCAATATGTCTTTAAGAGATCTAATCGGTTGGATTAGCTAGTACCATTATGCCTTTGTTTTTTATTTTGCTTCTTTCTTGATAAGTAAATTATCTTGTTAATCAGAGAATGGTGCAAAAGCACAATTTTATCACACTAACTATTGTCAGGGCTCCCTTTCATCTACCTAGGCCATTATTTTCTGTGTTTTTAATCTACTTGTAGTCTCTCAGGAAAATTTATAACTAAAGTCTGGATCTGTCTTAGACTTTCTAGATAAAAAATGTTTCCATTTTCCATATGCTATATCTCTGGCATATCAATCTGTTTTGAAAAATATTAATCATAGTTAAGAATTCTAATTTTTGTGATGGCATCTTCCCACCTTGCTACTATTGAGAAATATATTAATTTCATGATATCATCTACTCTGTTTTGATTTTATATAGGTGAAAGTGGAAGATATTGAGGGCTATGCTCCAAAAGATTTGCTGATTGTTACAACTGGTTCACAAGTAAGTTAATCTTGATTACTATGGTGCTTTGTTGCATGCACTACTGTCTTTATTATTGAACTATCTTGTTGGCATGTAACTGTGCATGCTATTTTGTCAGGCAGAACCACGTGCTGCCCTCAATCTTGCGTCCTATGGAGGAAGTCATTCCCTTAAACTGGCCAAGGAAGACACAATTTTGTATTCGGCTAAGGTAACAAGATGTCATGGTAGATATTTATTTCAATTTAACTGGATGCATTTTTATGAATTGAAATCCATTGATCAAACTTCATATGCTGATTATGTTTCAGCTTGTTGCGATCTGCCCCTCTACAGGCTTAATTTTGTAACTTTCATAAAATAGCTTTCAACAAGTTTTTGTTTCGGTTAAGTTTTATTTGACTCTTCTTCTCCACTGATGATTACTGTGATTGATTTATTGGAAACAACATGTTTTCTTGTAGTTGTCCAAGATTCTGTCGCCTGATGTTTGGGAATAGTTCTGTTTTAAGGATTATATACAGTTTCTTGCCGCAATCTATTAGAATTTGAGACTTTTTGGTTGGTTGTATTTTTACCTTCAGGTGATCCCTGGTAACGAAACTCGTGTAATGAAAATGCTAAATCGTGTATCAGAGATTGGATCAACTATAGTAATGGGTCGGAATGAAGGGCTGCATACATCTGGCCATGGTTATCGTGGTGAACTTGTAAGATTTCTTATTATTCCTCTTCAAGGTTCCTTTTGTATAGTTATTTTCTATTATAGTTTATTTTCTTTTTTCCTTTTTTTCAGCCGATTTAGAATGGTACGAATAGTTTCGTTTTGTAGTACAATTCTAATCAAGCAATTTTTATTTGAAGGAGGAAGTTCTTAAAATTGTGAAGCCACAGCATTTTTTACCCATACATGGGGAACTGTTGTTTCTAAAAGAGCATGAACTCCTTGGGAGATCAACTGGCATTCGGCATAGTACAGTGAGTCCATGTTTCCTTTTCATGCAATATGATTATGCCGACATTATATAATAACTGAGAAATTGTATTACATCCTTGTATGTATTGTTGATTGGCTATAGAAGACTTCTATTTTATTTTTTCAATGGGTCTATCTGTCCTTTAGCCAAATATTTGTAACAATGTAACAAAAAACCTGTTCTGTCTAATTGCATTGGTGCATGATTCACTTACAAGGATACATGCAGTGTGATCCTATTTTCATTCATATGAAATGCTCAATTTTGCAAATATCTTACTAAACTACAGTAACTGAAATGTAATTCATGCAATCATATCAGGTTATAAAGAATGGAGAGATGCTTGGTGTTTCTCACTTGAGGAATCGAAGAGTACTTTCTAACGGTTTTATTTCTCTTGGGAAGGAGAATTTGCAGGTTGATAGCAATTTGAAGTTTCATTGTCTGTTATGAGATAGTAACTGGCAAAACTACTAATAACTTTTAACTTTATATTATAGTTGATGTATAGTGATGGTGATAAAGCATTTGGCACTTCTACTGAACTCTGCATTGATGAGAGACTAAGAATTGCTTCAGATGGTCTTGTTGTGGTCAGGTAAGTCTTTTAATCTTTAAATAATTGCATATATTTATTATATGTAAAATTCATCTGGACATTTCACCACTGCAGCATGGAAGTTTTACGTCCTCAGAAGAGTCTAAATGGAAATAGCTTGAAAGGAAAGATAAGAATCACTACTCGTTGCCTGTGGCTTGACAAAGGGAAGCTTATAGATGCACTGTACAAAGCTGCTCATGCTGCACTTTCAAGCTGCCCTGTTAACTGTCCTTTAGCCCACATTGAGAAAACTGTCTCTGAGTTATTGAGGAAGATGGTGAGGAAGTACAGCGGTAAAAGACCTGAAGTTATTGCCATTGCTGTAGAAAACCCGGCTGGAGTTCTTTCAGATGAGCTCAATGCGAGGCTATCTAGCAAATCTCATTGTGGTAATGGTCTACCAACATTGAGAAAAGTTGTTGATGCTCCCCAAAGAAGTCCTTTTAATAATGGTCAAGCAGAAGGTGGGATTTCACAGAAGCAAAATTTGGAAGGTTCCAATACATTTCTTTCTTGATGTTAATGTGTCTGCCTGTAGAAGTAATATGTCTGCATCTGCATGTCTGTTTGTATCTTGTGTTACAGTTGAGAGATGTCACCACACCTACAAATCAGATAGGAGAGATAAAAAGTGATTGTTTCCCCATTTTTCTTCTAGGAAGAAATACTAGAAGTTTTACCAGTGATCTTATACATTAAAATACCCCTTAGGAGTGACTTTCATAGTTCACCATAGATGATAGAATGTTTTTTTTTTTTTTTGATGACTCGGGAATCCCTATCCATACCAGCCGATCAATCTTAACTGATCGGATAGTTTAAACCCGGGGGCTTGTGACTACCTAGACCTGCAACCATAGACCGAGTAAATTAAGAGTTATTGGCTTCACTGCAGTTTGAACTCTGACTATCATTTTGAATAACCAAGACCCTTACCGCTAGGCCAAGCCCTAGGGGTCTAGATGATAGAATGTTTATTACTGAATTTACATTAAAATACTCTTGGGAGTGACTGTCATAGTTAACCATAGATAGTAAACGTTTATTACTGAATCACTTAGAAACACAGTGGACAGAAAACCTCTTGGTAGTTAAAAACCTCTATTTCTTTAGAAGTGAGGAGATGAGTTGACAGTTTTCCATCCATTCTGTACTGGCTATAAACTTTTAAAATTGCATATTGCCCAATGTTAGAAAGCTAATAGGCCACATGAAACAAGTGAGATAACGGAGATGGCAATGACAGATGACTGAATTGCATCTTGGGAGATCATTGCAGTTAGTGAAGCAGGGAGGTGTCTTAAAGAAAATCATATGTGGTTGCCCGTCATTAAAATTTCATCAGAAATTAGCTTAGTGAATTTGTGTTCTAATTTAAAAAGTTCGTGTCACATCAATATTTTTTCATGGTTTTCAAAATCAAACTATATTTTTTGGGTTCTTTAAAGTATTTCACCACATTCATAAACATGCTCTATAGGATTGTTTAACACTGCTGTTTTTCTTTTTTAATTATTAGTCCTTTTTTGCGTCCATCAATGCAATTACATTGATATTATGCTAATTTAAACATTAATAGACGATAATGGAAGTTAAAATCTTCCATAGTTTGATAGAACAATGAAGTGAATGAATCCTAAATGACAAACCAACTTTCGTTGGCAGTGGGGATGCTACGTGTGGGATGAAGAATTGGCCTTTGCACTTTAAATGTTCAAATTTCATGCATGTCTTGACAAAATTTGTTATTGACAATACTGTCAACATACATGAATTTCTAGGTTTCTTTTTGGCCCAAAATTGTTCCAGTAGACCTTGTGGTTATCATTTGCATTAGATTTTCATCTGAAGCAAATGTTTTTATCGTATGTCTTTTCTATCATTATTTGTTCTTGCAGCCAATGGTAGTGAACCTGAACTACTCACGGAGGAAGACATGACTATTACAAGTTCTGACTTTGTTGAAAGACTTCTTTCTGATTCTGACAATTCGGGTGAATTCTGGAAACCATTCACCATATCATCTTCACCAATTGACAATTTGGTAAAAGAAGATGGTTTGGTTCCACAAGAGGAGCCAATATCAGGGCTTGAGAAAGGTGATTCTGAAAGTAGTGAAGATGAGTCCTCAGAGAAGCCAAGTTCCCTACAGAAGTCTTCCAAGAAAGTGAGACGGAACAAATGGACACCTGAGGAGGTGAAGAAACTCATTAAAATACGTGGGGAATTGCATGATAGATTTAAAGTTGCGAGGGGCAGAATGGTCCTCTGGAAAGAAATATCAACACATTTAATGAATGAGGGGTTTGATCGTAGTCCTGCCCAGTGCAAATCCCTCTGGGCATCTTTGCTACAGAAATACGAGGTTTGTTCTCTTAATCCCTGTGTATGGTGTATGACGGATGCCGTCAATTATTCTTGTACTACCTTGCTTGAGTGAGTATCTTTTTCCTATACATCTTGGTTGACAACCCTTGTTTCTTTGGAAACAGGAAAGCAAGAGCGAGACGAAAAGCCAAAAGAGTTGGCCATACTTCGAAGACATGAGTAAAATTTTATCAGACTCTGAGCTGATGACAACAAATTGATTGAAGGGAACGGGAACAATGTGCATTGAATTATTATTATTATTTAGAAGCGGTGTATTTAAGTGGGAAGAATGGATTTGTTTCATAATTCCAAGCCAGAATCGCGACTGTGAATTGGGTGAAATCCCGTATACCAGCAATGACAGAAGGGGTTGATCAAATTTTGTAGTTATAGAACCTGTCTATAGACCAATCGTTGAGGAAAAAAGTATTTCTTCCTGTTTTGTCTCAAGTCTCCAATCTTCTAAGTGATGGGTCAGCGATTCTTTGTTGTAGAAGACGATGAAAAAAAACCAAAAAAAAACCCGCCTCGGCCTGGTGTCCTTATAACCCTAGACTAATGAATGGAACTTAACTTTGTTTTTTTTTGTGCACGTGGTCAAAAGCATAACATATTTTGACCACAATTAATGCCACAGCGTAACTTTTGAAAGTCGCATAGACAATCTGAGCTTATCTCTTTACATAAACAAATAAAAAGACCAAGTTCTTCAGGGGAACAAATTACTTGTCCCGACGGCTTGAGAATTTTCAATTCAAAAATTTCCTTTTCTTTCCATTTTCACGACAAAAAATATATATATATATTATATGGTAGAATTTGATTGGAAAATAAAGACTAGCCTGATCTTTTTTATTGTTTGTTTGATCAATTTAGCACAAAGTTGATGATGAATGATGTTTACTATTTTGAATACTATATATTTTTAAATTAAAAAAATTGGTGAGGGAGTTAGAAAAGTAAAATTATTTACTAGACGTACAAATTTTAACGCAAATTTATCTAATTTTTTTTTCTGAATTTTGTTATTTATTATGTCTCTCAATTTAAACATTATTTAAGGTGCAAAGATGTTCACTGCAGAAAGGAGAAAAAACTAAATGCGCAAGACATGTTTAACCAAAATCCCTAACTCTTCTGAAATGATTCTGATCATGCTTGACCTAATCATGACGTTACAGCAGTCAGAGCCAGGCCAGCCTTGTGACCGGTTATTCAACGAACATTTTGACGATTATTTTCTGGCCAAAGGACTATTTCCCACCCATAGTTTGAGGTGGGGACAGTGCCACCCGTAAGTTTTCAAAAATTCGGTCTCCCACCCCTGAACCAAAATTCAAACATATTTTATAATTTTTCAAATGAAATGACTAAAATATCCTTTAATAAATAAAAATTTATAATAAAATTATAAAATAATTTTTAAATATAAAAAAATTAAAAAATATATTAAAAAATTTAAAATTAAAAAAAAATAAACTGGCCACAGCCGCCAATGCCGGTGGTGGTGGCTGTTGATAACGGCACCAGGTGGCCGTCTCTTGCCACACAGTTAAAGGAGGCAAATCCGAGGGCCTCCCGTTGGAATGAAAAGCGACCAAATAAATTAGCCTCCGGTTGGTCCCTGGAGGAGGAGGTCACTGCCTGTCGTGGCCAAACGTGGTTGGGGCCAATCTCGGCGCTTAACGGCCGTTTTTAGTGTGGCTAGATCTGGCCGCTTCCTCTAAAACAGGAGGCGACCGATCTGGTCGCCTCCACAAAACTGGGAGGCTAGATTTGGCCTTCCCTAGAACTAGGCGACCGGAGACGACCACCTGGTGCGGTTATCAACGGCCACCGCCGCCGCCATCGGTGGCTGTGGCCAGTTTTTTTTTTAATTTTTTTAATTTTTTAATTTTTTTAAAATTTATATAAAATTTATTTTATTATTTTATAAAATTTTAATCATAAAATGATAAAATTACCCCTAAAATGTTACTGTTTTCTATTTTATTTAATATTAAATTGTTTTTAGGGGTAAGAGACTGGATTTTTGAAAACTTGTGGGTGGGACTTTGCCCCCGCCTCAAACTATGCGTGGGAAATGGTCCTTTGGCCTTATTTTCTAGAGGTTCCAACATTGCGCGTACGATCCCTTGTTCTCCTTACTTTTAGGCTTTGAATAACTACACGCTTGGGTATTTATTCCTCTTTCTCTCTTCATGCTGAAGTTGAATGCACTTTTTTAATCTTATGGAAATTCACAGCAACTTCTTCTAAGGATCCTGGACACAGCGCAGAGGAATTTTTCGCCGCCACGCACCTATATATATATAAAGGATATCATAGCAAACCATGCATTTCAAGTTTCAGCAACGGAAGCATTTGCGCTGATAACTCCCTTACCAAATATTAATTTAATAGTTGTAGTTTATTTTATATTTCTTTGTATAACCATAGAATGGTCAGATGTGAAGAATTTGAACGTGTTTTCCTCCTCTTTGACGAGAACGGAGACGGGAAAATCTCGCCATTGGAGCTGAGCAACCGTCTAGGTTTGATGGGTGGAGAGGTGCCGCTAAAAGAAGTACAAAATGCAGTAGAATCCTTGGATAAAGACGGAGATGGGCTGCTGGAATTGGAAGATCTCGTTGGGTTGATGGAAAGAGCAAGCGAAGAAGAGAAGTTGAAGGATTTAAGAGAAGCATTTGGTATGTATGATGTTGACAAGAGCGGGTTTATCAAGCCCAAAGATCTCAAAAGAATGCTCAGCAGACTAGGTGAGTCCAAGTCCATTGATGAATGTGAGCTGATGATTAATTATTTTGATCTTAATGGCGATGGAGTTTTGAGCTTCGAGGAGTTCAGAGTGATGATGCAGCAGTAATAAATAACATTTGATTAAATTCTTTTGTATATATCAGTGTAATTGGTCCTGTAATTCTATTTTCTTAATTTTTTTTTTTCTAGAAAAAGAAGAGAAATTAAGGAGAATTATATAATTTTTTATTTTTTTTAATCTTAATTCGTTTGTACATGTTTCAGTCAACAAACCCACCCTACACCCAAACAAATCCAGGTATCTTCTTTCCTGTATCAAAAAGTCATGCAGATGTAACAAAATTTTTGCCTCATTATACAATAGTAATTCGCCATGATTGTCTTACAAAACCTAATTACCATCATAAAATAAACAAAATAGAAATCACTTATACTTCACAATGAGATAAACTTGCAACAATATACTTACCTTTCAAATAAAACAACTAAATCTATATGCAGCTGAGACTTGCAAACCAAAAATCTTACTAGAAATCAATCACGCTCTGCCGATCTGAAGGAGCAACACATTGCCACAACGAACGGTAAGCTGGAATATCAGCTGGTTCAACCCCAAGGGCAGCGAGATTGCGTCCGTACTCCTGGTTAATTTATATATGCATTAATGGGTTTCAAAGGACCACAGTTTACTACAATTATATGCCTTGATTCACTGGAAATTCAGAGAAACAGATCATATAGACAGCTCCAAAAATTAAGCCTTACCTGAATATCAAGAAACAATTGCATACAAATCTTGTCAGTATCGGAGATATTATGGTCTGAGACATCTGAACTTGCTCCAGCACGCCTTTGTGCACCCTGCCGTATCTTCAGGAGTGAAGACTCAGTTTTCCTAGCCTGGGAATGTCAATTAGAAGAATTAATCTTAAGAATGTTTGTATAGAAAAAATCCTGGCAGATTAAAATTTTTTACTAAGACACTAACCACACTGATGAGCTCAGCAGCCAATTCATAATAGCAACCAGTTATTTTAGTTGTGGCACCAAGCAGTAGTTCCTTCTTAGTCTCGTTTGTCAAATATGTCATGGCTCGCTCTCCATCTAATAAAGTCTGCAAGGAGTGGATAGTTAAATTAAAATTGATGATGCAGAGCACAGTCCAGCGTGCTTGTATCCTTATTAAAGATCTATTGACAAACAGAGTTGTTAACCTTTTAGGAAACACATAGCTATACGTTCATTAGCATTAATTGTTTAAAGACCTTTAAATCAGACACTAATTTGAAAAAATATCAGTACAAAAAAATACTCGAAAATACAATCCATCTCTTCAGTATTGATATCGTTTCTGAATGCACATTTTACTTGAGTTTGATGAAAGAGTCCATGTTGTCAAACATTTACTACATTTTCTGAGAAACGCTTAATAGACTGCCATATTAAAATTAAAAATAGATTTCTCAAGTCACAATCCATGTTCACAAACAGTAAATCAGAACAATAAAAAATGCATGAGTCATTCAAACATGACTTACATCGAAATTCAAAGCCTTGCAACAGAAGATGACAAGAATATATAATGTTCTCAAGTAACAGCTAAAAACTAAAGAAAAGATTGCATTACCTTCAGGGGGCGCAATACACCAGAAACATAAGGGGAATGCCTAACAGGAAGTGGTTTATTAGTCATCCTGTAAGTTGCAGTTATCCCCTTAAGCTGTCTCAAGTCCTACATTTGTTGAAAAAATAATCTCAATCACCCATCACATCATCAAATATAACGTAGTAATCTCACATTTAACTAAGATTCAAAGGAATATATGGAACCCTGCAACTCTTAAATCATTGCATAATCAATATTTAAAACAGTCCTAGAAAACATTGAACTTACTTCCACAGCCTTCTCAACAAGTCCCCCTATTATTGTGTTGATAACTAAAGGTAATATAGAACTCAATGAGTTTCCACCATCTAAAATGCTGTGTTTTACTAGATCAAGAACTTCAGTGGAGCATGACGACAGAAGCTGAAGTACATGATTCAGGTAGTCACCAGAGACCTCTGTGGCCAGACATGTTACGTCATGAATAACCTGCACATCAGAGAACATACATAAATATGTATGTTAACCATGATAACTTTCACAACACTGAGATTGACAGGTTTAAATCTACTGAAATATACAGGAGCATCAATAAGATGAAAGTGGACCCCAAAAAAAAAAAAAAAGAGATAGAAGATATATTACTATAGATGGATAAAAGCTCAGATGTCAAATATAAGAAATCATTTTAGTAAAATGATAGAAGTTGGAGAAAGAGATACAGTTGAATAAAGACTTAAGTCATACATAGATAAAATCATCGGGAGCAGCTGAAATAGCCCATTCACATCCAGTATTGGAACCCACACTACCAGACTTTCGAGCAGCCAGTCCAGATGACAACCAATTTGAGTATCTGTCAGAAATTCATTCATAAGCAGTCATTTGTTGATATAAGTAAGAACACACTAGTGTTTCAGTCCAAACAGACCTTGAAAGAAGCTGCAATGACAGGCGAAGAAATTTGTCGGAGCAAGAAAGGAGAAAAACATCTTCTCTCCAGCAGGATCTCAAGCTCTCTAAAAGTGTAAGACTTTGCTTTAAGGTTAACACACAAGACTTTCCTTGATCAGATTGTGCAGTCTTAATAGGAGTAAGACTTGCTCCTGTAAGAGCAGAATCTAGAGCCCCAGCGATTTCCTGAAACCTGAAGGAATAGAAGGTAAAAGTCAACCATAATCAAACCTAATCTTAGCAAAGCAACCATTTAGGAGATGGGAGATACATGCATACCTCAAAGAAAAGTAAACCCCAACATTCCACTGCTTCATGAACTCAATATACACGGCTTCTGCTCTGAATTTAGCAACAGCAGATCTGGATGGACAATAGCCTTGCATGACAATTGGATGTTATAACTATAATGAATAATATATACTCCAACATAAATTATCAATTTAATCCTGAAGAGTCTCTTAGAAACCCATTAATAAACATTACATGACCTCTGGAGATTTTTGAAACTTTTGAGTATGCTATTAAATTATTTTTCACAGAAAGAAAAACCCAATTACTACCTTCAAGATGAGCCAAGAAATCAAGGCTTGATTTATAATTTTTCAAGAATTCAGTAGGTCTTCCTGGAGAAAAAGCCCCTGGTTTTCCCTTCTGAATTGCTGACAGAACCTCCTTTAGGATTGAATTTGCCAAGAAGTCAAATACATGCAAGCCTGAATTCTCTGGGAAAAAAAAAAAAAATTAAAAATGAGCAACACAACGATTCAACATTAATCCATGACACTGGAATTACTGAAACAGTTTAATTGAAGGTTGATAAAAGACCAAGCTTTCCAAGCAACCAAAGTATAGGAAGAAGTTGTTTAGTAGTTAATAGAACGGAGCATGGTAATACCTGCGGAAGAAATTTCCAATAAGAATTTACAGTCTTTCTCAACGCATTGCTTGATTTGCTTATAATCATTCTCAAGTTCATCACCAGATGCCTCAGCAACTGCCTCTGATGGTCCATGTATGATAATTTTCTGTATCAATGGTGCCACAACAGTCGTGCGGAAAATCTCTTCTGCATTCTTGGTGTTATCAATGGCAGCATATGCACGTAAACAATTGTAAATTACATTTTCATCCTGGTGTTCAAGCCCATCTACAAAACAATGGCCCAAGCTTTTATCCAATAATAGGCTAGCACTCTGAATTCTCTTCTCCATGTTCTCAATAAAAGGCAGGTTCTGTACTGGCATAATATAGAAAAGAGATGAGCACAGAATGAATGAGTTGTGAGTAATAGATTTTTTGAGCTCATTGACACATTTTCCTTCTCGTTATATGCATATGCCTTTATCTTAATTTAAAAAAAAAAAAAAAAAGGTACAGCCAGTTAAAGCAGACAATTTACCTGCTTGAAAACCAACAAAACAAAAAATTCAAAACTTATACAAAAATATTTATTAATTTCAAATTTTGATATTTAACAGAGGACTTGTATTAGCTAGATTCAGAGCACAAATGTTAAACCTCTAGTTAGTTTCTTGAATTTTGATTGCAGACATTAAAGTCAAAATCTTGGTTTTAATATTACACTGGTGATAATCATAGAAGAACAAATGGCCTGCATTGGCAACAAGTAAAGACAAGATGAAAATACAGA
The DNA here is from genome assembly GCA_026122585.1 of Anacardium occidentale. Classification (NCBI taxonomy): domain Eukaryota; kingdom Viridiplantae; phylum Streptophyta; class Magnoliopsida; order Sapindales; family Anacardiaceae; genus Anacardium; species Anacardium occidentale. Next base: position 133,241 of record JAJEJH010000564.1, read on the forward strand.
GGCCATATCTATATCTGCACTGGTGAGTCCATAGCCTGCTTATTTTCCAGCAGCTTTTCACAAGCTTCTTTCAAAAAACCAGCTTAATTCTCATATATTAATCATTGTTTGAAGCTCATTATAAATCAATGATGCAAATTTCGCGAATTTGTTGAAGATGGGAAATTAATGAGATCCAGCAATTTAAGCAACATTCACACTAAATCAATAAGAAAGTCATGACTAAACATATTAAAGAGTAAACCTAAAGAGAGAAGAAACATAATAGAAAAACATAATTCAAAAGAGAAAGAGACCTGCGCATGAGCAACATAGAACTTTAACCGATTCATCTCACTTGCAATTCTCTCCAAAAGCATGCTTTGAGTCTCCCTGGGATTCATTCCATTCTCAACAGGTTGTAGGGCAGTGACATGGCCCATAGAATTCCTTTCAGACAAATTCACATCTCCATTTGACCAATCAGCAGATGCACTTGGTAGCTCCTTTATAAGTTTTTCAACCTGAATACACCATAATACATACAAAAGAGAAATTCAAGACAAAACTCTTTATAAAATAAATCAATTTATATTCACTAAATAAGCACATGCAATTCTGCAAATGGACAAATGCTTGGTCTGGTAGCCTAGACTATGTAAAGAAGAGAAATATTAAAAATAGATAAATAAATAAATAAAAATTCACATCCTCAGTTGATCCTTATAGTTATAGATATTACTTTTTTCACTTGCAAAAAACTTAATTAATATATGAATTGTTGATAATACATTTTTCACAGAGTCATTTTAAGCATTTTCAGTGCATAAAATTCAATTTCAATTCCATACCCGTGACGCTTTTAACTGGTTAACTCAAAAAGAAATTAACTACTTTCCTATAAATTATACACATATCTACACTAATCCAAAATCTTAATAGAGAGACCATGATCCAATAAATAAATAAATAAAATTATCGAACATTACAAGCTAGATATTATCCATCAAATTTAACTCAACTGAACAAAAATCTCCATTCTACAAATCCCGAATTCTATAACTTCTAGATCCATACTTCTTTCATCTCTATACACTTAAGCCACCAACAAGAACAACACCCAAACTCAAATTAGTCATAATTCAACAACCATATCAACGTAATCTATAATTCAGTTCAATTCAGCGAAGAATATATCAATTCTATAAACACAGTAATTAATTACCTTAGAAACAACATGAAAAGTGTCAAGCAAGAGTTCAAGAGCCTCCCTGGCCGCAGCAGCCTCCGATCTTTGCTTTAAGCCACTCTGCAACGCCACAAGGGAACTTTCAACAGTGCCTCTGAAACCTTCGATTTTCTCTCTTAGCTCCAACAATGGGGCCCGCATCCTTACAACGGCAGCGTCAACATCGACGAGCTTAGTGCTCAAGTTAACGAAATCGGCATAATCCCGGTTAATTAAATCAATTAGTTCATGCTTGAGGGAAGATAAATGGGCTTGTAACTCAGATCGGAGAGTATCGAAAGGAACGAAAGTTCGGAGCTCCGAAATGTAGGATTCAGAGTCGAAGGTTGGGGAGAGAAAGAGATTGGATTTAAACCAAAGAGGATGAGCGTCGACTGGATCAGAGAAGAGGTCGGTGACTGATCTGGGTGGTGTTGGCGGTGTTGCCGTTGGAATCGGATCCATCATTTTTCTGATCGTGCTTGAGTTTTTTTTATCACAAATATGTTTCTCCGATTACTCAAGACGTCAGATATGTCCTCAAATGAAGATTTTACTAGCGACTGTTCTGAAAATTTAGCAAGAACAATAGCTTCAACGTCGTCGTTTCAGGAACTTGAAAGGCCTACAAGCCAAGCATGCTCGCGTCCGTGCCTTTCATGGCTTGCACCTTACGGTGGGTATAAATCGAGTCGAATCTAATATTTTTTAGCTTCAATTTAAATAAAAAATAGTTTGGTCTAAGTTTACTTTAAATTTATTAAACCAAAGTTACCAATGATTCAGATTCAAATTCAAATTAAATAAAAATGATTCAATTCAAATTTATAACTTAAATTTATTGTTTGATTTATTATTCAAATTAATGATTCATTAACAAAATAATAGTATTTTAGTAATTATTTCACATAATTTAAAGTAAACCACAAACTAAATTCAAATAACATTAAACCATTCACTTAACTGGAATCAAATTTTCTCTAATCTAAGTTTAATTTAATTTAAAAATAATTTTAAATTTAAATTAAATAAATTTAAATTAAATCAAATTAAATTGAACTAAATTTTCAAACTAAGTCAGCTTAGATGTCACCTTACACTCAAACATTATCGTTATCTCTTTTAGAATTGAGCAAAATTGAAGTGAATTGCAAAGCGGTTTGAAGAGACTTATACAGTTTATTCAAACAATATGACATAGAGAAATCTATTCCAACAATGTTTTGCAGAGTAATGTTGTACAGTTCTCAAAATCCATGTAAAGATATTTTATTATTTGATTAAAGATTAATTTATTTTTTTAATTTAAAATTATTCAATTACGCTTCAATTACATCCCAATACATTAACGTTATTCGTAAAATATATACATAGTAGTCTTATTATGTACCATAACCACCAACAACAGGATTGCTAGTACTCAACAACTGACTTGGTTTAAAGTTCTAGCTACTTGATGTACATGATCCTTAAATACAAGCACAAAAAGACTCATAAAAAAACAAAAGAAAGAAAGAAAAAGGATGAAGTTGCCTGGTTTAGACATGTTTATAAAGAATTATCAATACGCATGTTAATTATAGTACGAGTTTAGTGTTAGATTCTACAACCGCCAGAAAGAAATTACAACAGAGAATCTACAGGGTTGATAATTGAAAACTTACATATAACAACACGCTCTTCGTGTAAACAAAAGCAGTGCAGTGCAGTGCAGTGAAGTGCAGCCATCAAAACTTCAGCAGGCCTGCCTCACCATCATCATCAAATCACATCCTTTACTTACACCGAAACATCTCAAACTACCGTCATATTTTTACTTTTTAACTGCATGTAACTTCAAAACGCTATAATACTTCCATTTTACACAAAATGGCACCCCTGTAAGAATGTCGCAAAATTACTTTGGCAAAGACCACATTAAACATTTTGTACAGACCATTTTTGTCACATGAAGTAGCTCAGAGCCTTCTTTCTTCTTGAACCCCCTTCCCCATACAGTTCATTCCATTGTAAAAGCTCAGTCATGTTTACTGACTCTGAGGAAACACTTGCACATACCTATTTTCACATTACAAAAACATTATGTTATAACAATCAAATCAACAGCTGCAGGAATTATAGTTGATTTCTGATTTTCACTTTACCCGCTCATGAGCATATTTAAAGTCGCTCATGTTTAGAGGCCGAATATCTGCACTCCCACTCAAAGCTGGGGCAGGTTTACCTTCGGCTAATGCAGCAGCACGTTCCTGTACTCAGTTAGACATATTAGATTCCCATAACTAGATACGCATCTAAAAAGAAAATATAATAAAAATGTGATCAGCCCCAACTTTTAAATTTCTTTTTCCTGGAGCCTTATAGTAACTGCTCATTCTTCAAATTAGAGAAATATACCTTTTTTTCCTTGTCCAATATCTCTTTTATTGGGCAGTGAGCAGCAGTTACACACAGATTCTGCAATACAATCAATGAGACATAAAGGGAGTCACTCCACAAATTCAACAAGAGAATAAAATCACACATCAAACAAAAAGTAGCAAATACAACCTTAAGGTCACTTCCAGAATATCCATCTGTCATGCTTGCAACCGCCTCAAAGTCAACATCAGGAGACAAATCCTCTTTGGCTAGTATAACTTTTAATATCTTCGCTCTGTTTGGAGCATCTGGTAAATTTACCATCAATCTAGGCAAGAAATCACATCATTATCAGTATGTTAAATTGATGGGCATAATTATTTTAGGTCCTTGAGGTTCTGCCTAAATAACACTTTGGCCCAGTAGAACAAAAATAACACTTTGTTTCCTATTATTGGGAGCCAACAGGCTTAACTTATAGTCAACAGAGACTGAAGTGTTACTTTCTGATTTAGTGAACAGAAGTTTTACTTAAGCTTGAACCTCAGGCACCTAAATGCACTTATCCTCAATTTAAATTAAGCAAGAGAAGACATATCAGAGGATTTTCTTCACAAATGTCTATCTGGCTCTCCAATGAGCCTTTCATAAGTGACTTTAGCCTACCTGCGGGGAAGCCTTCTAATGACAGCCTCATCAAGGTCAAAAGGCCTATTTGTGGCTGCAAGCACGAGAACTCTTTCTGTATCTTTTGTCCGTAACCCATCCCAGTTCACCATAAATTCATTTTTCATCTTACGCATGGCCTCATGCTCTCCTGGATTTTCTCTCCGGCCCAACATGCTGTCAACCTACAAGAAGTAAAATGGTAAGACAGGAAGGAAGAAAAAGGTATTGAGCTCATACATGATACAAAAAAAATTCAAAATATAAAAGAGGTGATACAAGAAGCTAACCTCATCAACAAATATGACACTAGGAGCAATTTTACTTGCTAGGGAGAAAACTGCTTTGACATACTTCTCACCCTCACCAAACCACTGCAACAAAACAAATACATGAGTTCGACATTATCAAATAATATATATACAAAATTGGAAAAGTTTTTGCAGGATCTAATGAACTCAACCTTTGATGTAATGCTTGACATCGAAATGTTAATGAAGTTTGCACCAGCTTCAGTTGCAACAGCCTTTGCAAGCATGGTCTTCCCAGTCCCAGGGGGTCCAAACAGAAGTATGCCCTTACAAGGCTGCACACAAGAAGAATTGAAATAAGGATCAATACTAATCCACTATCAAATGAAAAAAATTAATACAGCTGCATTCAAATGATATTATTAAATTACATAATGTAAATAGGCTTAAAAATCATATATTTAAAATAAAAGGCCTCATAAGGTATGCAAGTTAATGCTACCAGACACGCTAAAAACTTTGGAGGGTGGTCATATATTATCCACAAACCATTGAAATTACAAAACGAAATATCCGGACATGAAGATATGAAATTGATATGGTGACTCTTAAGATCTATGTCCAAACATATATCAACTGCATTCACTTTGTGAATCACTGACCATTCAAGGCTTGTGGTAGTTCTACTTGTAAAAGGAACATTTATGGGATAGGAGAAAATCACCCCATTATATACATTACTGCCAATTGAACAGAAATAAAAAAAAAAAAGGCAATTGTACAATATGGAACTTGAAAATTCTATGTCAGTGGTTCTTGATAACTATATAGCAAGAGGATACAATTGGGAAGCCTAACTTCAGTTATGGAATGGAATCAAGTAAGCAGAACAATCAGCAACCTAATTGAGGTCAATGGCTTTTCCTTGTGGAATCCAGAGTAAGATTGCAAGGTATAGCTCAAATATGAACTCTTTCCTAATGCTTCAAATCATATTACCAACGATATAGTTGGCAAAAGTACTACAAAGAGTTCCAGAAATAGAATATTTTGAGAGGACACCAGGGCCAGGTAGAGAAAAAAAAAAAACTCATAACGACATCACCGTAACGTCAGAACCGTAACGTCAGATAAAATAACTTAAATCAAGAGCTTACTTTATCTGAATACAAGAATATGTTATTACCTTAGTCAATTGCCCCTTGCAGAATAATTCTGGCCTTTGTAAAGGAAGCATCACCAACTCCTTCAATGTATCCTTGACATTCTCAAGAGCTCCAATATCATCAAATGTAACTCCAATGTCACTGGGCGGAATCACATCAGATAACAGCCTTTTCTCAAATTCATTTTCTGTCACAACATCCTGTTATAGTCCAAAACAATCACTATGAAGATTAACAGACCATTCCTTCCAGATAAGGTATTAGGAGAGTTAAGCTCTGTCAAATCACCTTAAGTGACTTCTTCAAGCTCTTAGATTCATTCTGGATAGCCTGTAGGATTCCAATCCCATACTGGATGCTGCCAGAATTGTAACATTGAGTTACAACTGTGTAATTTCCATCCGAAAACCAATAATTCAGCTGACAATTGTTGAAGTAGGTTTTAGAAGATGAGATATCAGTTACCTATCACTCAATAACACAAGTCTAGCATCAGGATCCGCTGCAGGGTTCTGCATTAGATGGTGGCTTAAAGCCCATCCAACCACCTTTTCTGCACCTGTAACACCACATTGTAAATTTGGCAGGTAAATAAAGGAAAGGAAGTTCATACAATAATTCATAATCTGAAAACATCAAAATTGACCATACTTTCGTTTGTGAGTGATTGGTCCTTGATGCATAAGGTCTCAAACCCCTCACATTCCACCCCACTCCGACTAAGAACCTACATACGAAAATTATCAATTCTCACACAATCGCGCACAATTCAATGTATAGTCTACCTCAGACATAAAAGTACCACACTACACAGTTAGAAAGCATGCCTCAACGTCACACATAGGAACAGCCTAATACATATATCTCAGTGAAAATAAAATATAATCACAAGATTCTCTACAGCGTTTATTGCCATAGTTGAAGTCAAGCAAGATTTACTCACAGAGCGTAGATGATTGAGGTTTCCCTTCATTTTTAGTGTTTCGGCATCACGATCCAACTGATGCTTCCAAGAAACTAGAAGTGCCTCATCCTGCAACAGTTTGTAAGCTTTCATAAATGAAGTAATATGAAATAAGTAAACTAATTTTTAGGCAATGGCTGGAGGAACCCCATTAGAACAAGACAAAAATGGAGCTTATAAACAGGAACTAATATACACACCTGTGGCATGTGAATGGTTACTTTATTTGGGAAAAGCTTAGTTAGAAGTTTTGTTGCCTTTGGGACTTCCTTCCCTCTCTCATGCAGTCTTCCAAAACTATCCTGAAAATATATCAAAAAGAAACCAATATCATGCTCTAGACATTAACAATGTGATAACAGTTTCACAATTTCCATTTGGCAGCCATACAATTTTATATCCTATTTGTACCAAAAAAAGATAGCTTTTAAGCAAGGCATTTATGCATAACCAAAAACAGAAAAACCAAAAAAAAGGACTCTGACCCAACACATCAAATACAGCCTCACGGCCCACCCTATGTCCCAACTCTGATCAGTCTTCAACCTGCAGTTCCCACTTAGTGAATGAAAATGATCATCCATCCCCACCCTGACGTGTTCCATTAGTTGAAACGGATAAAATATTACTTACTTCACATCCAAGAAAAAAATCTACGAAACCCATAATGATCATATGGATAGATACAAAATTCCAAAGTTTACCGCCTTTCTTTGTGATTGTTTTCTATACAATCAGACAAAGTTCAAAAATATTTACATGAAAACATTAACACCACATGACTTGGTTAGTTTCATACACCTCCTACAAGACCCCTACTTTGGGATTTTTTTTTTTTTTTAACATTTGCCAGGGTTTTTTTAGCATTTTAAATAGGATTTCTGAAATTTTTAAGGAGTAATTAATATTTTCTGGAAATTATTAAGAACCTTGAGACTTAGTGACCCCTACAAGGGGGCACAGATGAAATTAAACCCCATATAAATCATAGAGGGAAAGGAATTTGGGTGGGGGCGCCCTCTACCAAAAATCTATACACACGTAAACACAAATATATATACCAAAATTCCTTCAACTTTCTTGATTCTCAACACTCTCTATACCTAGAGAAAGCTCTAAACTGCGTGATCCATTCAGACAGGACAACAACCTTGGTAGCCAATAAACTAAGAGGGACAACCCAAGTAGGTGGCCAAAAACCCTTGACCTCTTCCTTGAAAGCAAAGGCATTTACCACTAAGCACAACCCTTAGGGTTTGTGAATATCAGCTTTTACTGGTACCCAAACAGCAGCATAGAACCCAAAGGCAGCTAGGTAGCCAGGATAACAGGAGAGAATCTTTGTAACATAAAGAGAAGAAGACTAAATCCTTGAGAACTTTTGTAGATATTGAGATGAGAGCCAAGTTAACACGAATGAGAGAAGACAAACATCAAGTTCAATTAAAGAAGAACATGCAGAGTAGAAAAGGGTAGAACTTTGATTTAACTACCAAAGACATATAAGAAAGAAAACTTAGTCTCAGAGGCAAGACAAGATGGGAGAAGCTAAATCCCTCCTTGTCATTAGGGGTGGATTCAAGCCAAAATGGCTCAAGCTCGATTACCAGCTCAGCTATCCAGCCAGAAACTAAGCTCAGCTAAAGCCTAAAAAGTTTTATACTATCAAGCTTGAATTTGATATCGAGCTCGAGCTTAAGGGGTGTTCAACTCACTAAGCTTGCGAGCTTAGAAGAGCTAGATTTGAATAGCCCAAAGCGACGTTGTTGTGACTAATATACATCACAACGACATTATTTTTGCTAATTTTGGATTAGTTAAAAGACCAAGTCGAGCTTGGCTTGGTATTGTAGCTACACTCAAGCTCAACTCCCCTTAAGCCGAATCGAGCTTGAATTGGTTTGAGGGGAGCTTAGCTCAGTGCAAATCCATTCCTACCTATCATGAATATAGGCTGTGTCATGTTTGTGTTTATTACAGTGCCCAATTCAACTCAACCTGTCCAGAATGATTCCAAATTGCCATCACTACAAAAGATCCATATTTTTTTTCTTGACAGATTTGAAGAACAAGAAAAGACAAAATTTTAAACCGAAATGATGAACTCTAAACACCATTTTAATTCATTTCCACACCTAGAAACAACAATATCTATATTCTATCTCTTGCTTCAGTTCCAATTATCCATTACTGACTTGATAACATTGCATCACTGTATTACACGCCATGACTGAAAGAATAATGGAAGAAATAGCTATACTGTATCTACCCAAGACCAGATATCATGATGAAAGCAATTATCAGTGACGCAATTAGTCTTGCATACAGAAAATGCAGGAGGAGAAGACAAAGAAAGCTGGAGGAGCAATCATATACCAAAGAACTACAAGAGCACAATGAACAGCATTAGATTTGCCAAAATTTTCTCCATAACTATCTATGCATGAAAAACTGGAGATACTCATGCTGCTGTTCCTTCTTTGAGGTATATATTATACAAAAGCGTGTCAAGGAAAAAAATGGAATTTTGAACATTCATATGCTATGGAATAGCTAACAATTGTTTCTTCCGTAAAAGGAACCAACCCCATTAAATGTGGAGGATAGAGAGGGCTACCTCGCTTGTCTCCGGGACATAAAAATATATATTATAACAAACTTAATTTTGAAAAATTAATCTTAAAACAAAAAAAAAAGATATAATCAGTCTGTCTAATTGACATGGACATTCTTATTTATTATCCATGTTATATATTTTTAACTATTAGAAATTTTTTATTTTTTAATTGACAACTTCTATCATTAAATGAAATCTAATACATTGTACATGTATTAAAAATCTTAACTTTTGGTTCATAACTATTAGAAACTTCTTGATTTTTTAATGACTTCCTTTGTTGCATTTTCTTAAACCAGCAACTAATTTTTGGCACTTAGTCTGCATATTAAAAGATTCAAACCGTCCGCACATTAAAAGATTCATAATGTCCAAAACAAAGAATGAATGTGCATGTCTTGATTTAGTATAATCTTCTCTAAGTTAAATTTCAGTTAATAAATATATATTTTGAGATACTAGGTTCATTATGTCTCCCTCATTTTAGCCAATGTTTTTTTTCTTTTTTTGCTATTAAATGAAATTCTCTTATACAATTAAGGTTTACTTTAAAAAGTTGTAAGTTACACAAGTTTTCTAAAAATAAAAACTTTAGCCTACATTAGAAAATTTTCTGGCTATCCCCCTAATCCTCACTCATTATTGGTTACAAAGTCAAAAGAAGATAAACAAAATAAGCAACAAATATCTATAGAATAAAACAAACAACATCATTGAAAAGTTATAACTTACTGGAAAAGCCAAGTCAAGTAGAGCAGTTTGATTGCTGCCAAATTTTGTGAAAAGCAAGCCACCAGGATGTGACTGCAAGAGAAAACTGCTAGATTAGTATTAGAGGTATGAAAGGCAAAGCCTTACGTCTCATAAGAAGCTACAATATGAATGTTTCAGTGTAGCAAATAGACTCAACTTCCGGATACCTCCCTTACTACAGGAGACTAAGATGAAATCAATAACTTCTCCTCACATCAATATACTAATAATATTAAGCTCCCTTTTCCACTCAAATGTTGGTATATTGTACATTTAAATGAGACAAGTGTTGGGACCAATGCACCAAGTAAATTGACATGAAATTACCACTTGTCAATTAATACTAGCTTTCCAGTAAATTACAGTTCAAGTAGCTTCATGGAAGTAGCATTCTTAGAATAAATAAGAAGCATGTTTGAATTCTGCTTCACAGTCCAGTGGTGTAATTGTTCAGTGACTTACAACTATGTTTCAATGAAATCTTGTAACAAGAACAGAAGTTTCCACAAAATCATAACCACATTGAGTTATTATGTTAACTCTTAAAGATGCTTTCTCCAAAATTTTAACATAAATGAACACGTCTAAGCATAGTTGTTAAAATTTGACATATGCAGAAAAATCCATGCATTAAAATAAAGATTCTCTGACATCACTGAAATTCTATCATAGTTCTTACTTCTTTATTGTTTCTAGCAAGGCTTTCAGGGACATATGAAATTGAGTCAGATGCTCATAAGTTGTGATACTTTATAAAATCTTCAATATAACCCAGGAAATCAAGAAAACATTACCTTCTCCTTACGATTGTCAGTATGAGTGTGTGAACCAATTACAATCACTTTATCAGGAAGCTTTTCCAGTTTGCTTTTAAATGTGGAATATGAATCAGAATTTCCGGCAACAGACTTCTCAGCATCTTTCATAAACAAAATGAATGGAGAACTTCGACTTTCACTGTCTACCACCTGATAACAAGATCAAATAAGGCAATTGTGAATTCATGGAATACAAGCACAAATCTACATGCAAATAAATTGGCTTTCCTATTTAAAAACTTGCTACCTCAAACAATGTGTTAACGAGTAACTTATCCAAGTCTTCCACACCAGTGTTCTCCAGACGAAGATCAGTAACTAGAAAGAGAGAAAGACAGTACAAAATTTGAGGCAAAAGACTGTAAAACACAGGAAAATTACATAGTCTAACAAGGGGAATGTTGCTAGCAGAGTTTGACATTACTATTGCAGAAGAATCCTTGACCTCCTTCACATAAACCACCAAGGTCAACACCATCAAGTACTGGTTTATCAAATTTTACACCAATCTTAGCCAAAGGATTTTCTTCAAATAGCAATGCAACCTTTCCACGGCATCCATAAGGTGGGCCCCTACATGTAAATCACAAGAGCATCAACTACTGAGACACTAACTTAAATTTGAATTGCATCAAAAAGCATCAGAATGAGACAAAAATCTTAAAGTTGAAATTAGATTTTCTATCGGGTCCTGTTTCCTTCAACCAGAGGCTTAACAAGCTACAAGTTTTCTCTACCATTTTGTAAACTCTTGATTCTTCTACATCATACTATGATTGATCATCATCTTTGCAATAAAATAATGTGATACATTAAGCAAATTATCCACACAGATACACCAGGAAGATCACCACGTTTCATAAATCAAACTCTCTAATCCAACCAAAAATAAGAACATGAAAGTAATGAACTCCACAAGATGCACGACCCATTCAAACATCAACATAGTTCAGGATCAACTCAGATTCATAGAAACCAGCAAGAAAATCAGCAACTAAGGTGAAAATATTCTTTTCTAAAATATGATATTATCTCAAGTAACTTGTCAGCAAATAATTCACCTTGCAGGTGGTGATGTTGGATATATACCACCAGAAGCAGAACCAATGTATCTTATCCTATCACCTGCATGTTTATTTTCACAAATAAAAAATCACCAAAAATGGAATTCAAGATAATCTGGGCACTTCAATATGTGAAAGAACACTGGAAACAAAAAAAACTTCTCCGAAACTCTAAGAAGCATACCATCCATTTTCTTTTTTAGGTCCAAGAGCATACCTAATTTGAACATGTGACTCTTAGATGTCCCAGCTGAAGCTGGTACCATTTCAGTCTCCATCTTTGGTTGAGATTCTGGACCATGTGAAGTAGGCTGGTTTGAAGAGCTAGGTACCTCTGACTCACTAACAGATAAGTTGACATTCTTAGCCAAATCAGTGGATATAGGACCTTGTTTATGGCAGCCACATGATTTTTCAACATTTGATCCATCCTTCAGCAGCTCAGCTTCCTTAGAAGATAAACCCTACAACACCATGTATTAATAATTTAGCCACTTCTCAGAATTTCTCCCTTATAAGTTAAGACACAATACCTTGAAGAAGAAAATCAATTTAAACAATCAAGATTTAATTTTCTGATGATCTGATGCGATGTTAACAAAAGATCCTAGCAAGGAAAATAGAGTACAAATGAGAGCTAATTCCACTTAACAGAATCAAGGAGACGATTTTTATCTTACACCCAACAGTGAATGGCTATCAAATATTAGTAATTTAGCCCCAAAATATTGTGCAAGTGCCTTTGCCAGCATCTCCTGATAGATTTCAGACCCTGAAAAAAGAAATCCACAGGAAGAAAACCAAATGTGAAATTTCAGATTCGTTAATTGAAGTAGTGCACACTACAAAACATTTCATTTAGAATAATGGTAGTTAAAAATCAACACACCTGCAGGACCAGAAAGCAAGATCCGTGGGTTCACAGTAGTTAACTCTGAAGTATACTTTACATGTTCTTTATGCTTCAAGTGAATATATGAAGCTGCAATCAGCACATTTTTTGTATTCTCACTGCAATAAAAAAAGGAGGTGAGCCCACAAATTAATATTGCATTTATTTAATATAAAAAAGGAAAAAATGCAATATATAACCACAGTTGAGATAAGCATGCTAATATAACTTGAGCACTGTCAAACACTACAAGAATGCATAGTGAAACAAATTAAAACATTTAAGACAGCTGAAAAATATTCCACCCAACAACTAGTAGAAACCTACTGAAACCAAATGGCATGCATACTTGTAGACCAGATCAAACAATATTAAATATAATAGCAAGACAACAGAGCAGCTCATAACATGTGGAATTTATGTCCAGGAATTGACATGTTGATGTTGAAAATGCAAAAGATTATAGAAATACTTGGACAATAACTTGAAAACATCAAATTAACAAACATTGAATAAGGGCAGAAATAATATATAATTTCTGATAAGAAAAAGAGATATATCATACCTTAGATAATATGGGAAATTTTCAAATGATACTTGTAAGTTTGCACCATCAAGAATTCCAGCATGAATGTCCTCTCTGAATACTGCACACCTTAGAGACATACCAAATGTTGATGCTCGCTGTGAATCCCTTCTCCACTCGTTTCTTTCGTCCAATACCTGTTTAAAGATACTTTTGCTCAATTTCAGATTACAACTAGTTGATGGAGCAAACATCCTCAACAAAGGCCTTAGCAAATCATTCACCCCAGAGAGTTTTACATTGCCTGCCTCTATTCCAGCATCCTTGTTGCCTTCGAGAGATATATTCTTGCTGGCTGCTCCAACATCTGCAGCTTTATCATTCTCTACATTTACAGCTGAATTTTCTTCCACACGATCAAGATCAACCTCTGTAACATCAGGATCGAGAGAAGGAGTAGGCAACTCAATCCCCTGGCGGAGTTTACTGGTGGTAGGAGCTGGAGATTTCCAACGTGACAAATCTTGCCTCAGGCTGGAAAGAGATGCCAAAATGGAAGCCCCAGCCACAGCAGAAGGATCCCCTGTTCTCCTCTCAAGCTGCAAAAACTTTCCTGTGCTGCTTTGAACCTCTGTACCTTTAGTTGCAACTTCAGGTGAGAGGTGTTGAAATATCTATGTCACAAAAAATTAAGGAATTCACCTATATAAGAGATACAACAGCACTTAAACACAATAGAAAACAGTGGAGTCAGTAGGGGAAAACCAAAAAGGCACAACATAATTACCAACCAGCAGGAAGAAATAGGTACATAAATGACCCTCACACAGCAGAAAAGGATACATAAGCATGGTTCCCCAGTGAACCAAAGATGATCTCATCACCTGACTTAAGCACGCAACTTGAATTCTTCTTCACAATTGTCCCATTTACTTGCAATGAACCCTTGCTTCCTGCACTTTCTAGCATGGCCACATTACTGCCTTCGCTCTGATCATGTCCACAAATAATCAGTACTCATACTGCATATACATATTTAAGGAGTTTATCCCCACAAATAAAATAAAGACCAATTGTTACCAGTAACCAACAAAAAAAAAGCCAAATAATAAATGAAATGGCATCTAACTAGGCTACTACAAAAATGGTCCAGACAACTATGAAAAAATTCTGGATTATATGCCACCTTCAGTAGCACAAATTTGTTTAGATTTGGAACAAAGCCCACAAAATTTGAAACAATTGAGTATGAATTTGGAAAAGACCTGTGTATGCTTTATCCTGCATAGAACTGCACTAATGGCCTGGTCCTTTAAGGGAAAACTGCAGTGTCTACTTGATCCAATAGAGAAGCTTGGAGAGCAAACAGATACATTTGCATTCTGCAGAACATAGAATGCTTCACTGTTATATACTATATAACACACACCTCAAAACAAAATCACGGCTATCTATCTAATACAGCAAATTACAGAATTTGATGCGCATATAGCAGCTACATTAGATTTTTATTTGAAACAAATAACGAAGAATATAGCAGCTACATTAGATTTTTATTTGAAACAAATAACGAAGAAAGCTTAATACTAGAGCACAAATTACCTGACCAGACTGAGACAAAAGCCTGCACCAAGGCACTGCAGCGTCAAAACTTGGATTATGTTTATGATATAAACTCCAAGAAGAGAATGAACTCCTCGGCTTCTCCATCACAACGGGTGTCGACCCTTCCAAAGAAACAGAACAAACCAAACAAAAAAATCCAAGAAATTGAAACTCTAATCCTAAATTCACCAAGAAAACACAGTTGCATAGAAATGATCAACACTGATAATATTGTTCTTCTAAGAGTTGAAAACAACTACCTTCAGCGATCGGTGTCGCCTGGGGCACTGCTGGCGTAGCCTCTGTCTTTCCCCCAGTCACACCCTCTGCAGAGATCGGAGCATCTCCGGTCCCGCATTCCCCCGGATCCGCCGCAGGCGGAATGCACATTTCCTTGGAATTATCCGTCGCCGGCGGAGGTTTCTCCGCCACTCCCCCATTCTCGACCTTAAATTCCAAGATTTTACAACTTAAATCCCACAATTTCATCAAAACCAAACCCCTTGACGCGAAACCAAAAAAATCAACAAAAATTTTTTAGAAAAGACACTCAAAATATAAATACCTTCTGACGCTTTGGAGACGGGGGCTTATCCTCAGAAGACGAAGATCTCTTACTATTGTTACCAGAGAGAGATCCACTTCGTCTCGTTGACACCATGACTCTCCTGGTTTGTTGTTTCTTTTGGTTCTTTTCTTTCTTGTTTCTCTCTGTTCAATTCTAAGAGAGAGAATACAGATTAAACAAATTAATTATATAGGAAGGGAATTATTTTATATTTATTAGCATCGTTTTTTTACTTTGTCTGCGTCCTGCTGGTGCACACATATTTGATGCATTCATCCGTATCGGGAGCTCATATGGGAGTGGCCGAACCTGACCGGCGTAAGATAGCACGATATATGCAAGGCCAAACAAACTATTGACACCAGAAGTTTATTTAAATGACAAAGTATTTTTATTTTTTAATAAAATTTAAAAAATAAATTTTATAAAATATTAAAATATAAATTTGAAATAAAATAATATTAAATTAATAATAACAATTAATAACAATTTAAAAAATAAAATTAATATGTAAAAAAACAATCACTGTCACAAGTGATGGTGATCGCTTTTAATCTCATCAGATAATAAAAAATAATCATCTGATTCTATTGATGGTCAGATCTAATCATCACAAATCTGGTCTTTTTTGTCATCTAAAATGACAAAAAATGGTTAGTGTCAAACATTTTAGCCATTTCTGATTTTTTTCGATGGCGAAGATAGCTAAGTCTGGTCACTTTCGTCAAATTTTTTGCGGCTAGATCTAACCATTTGATGAGATTAAAGATGGCCACCACTGTTGCTCTTTTAAATATTAAATTTATTTTTTTTAATTTTTTTTAATTTATTAAAATTTTATCATTATCTTAATAATATTTTATTTTAAATATTGTTTATTATTATTTATATTAAATTTCATTTTAATATTAATATTATTAAATTTTATAAAAGATATTTTGATCTTTTTACGGAATAATATAAAATACTTGATTTTTTAACTTTTATAAATAGGAGTTGTCATTTAAGGAAATCTTTGGTGAGAATTTGTGTTTTGGTTTAGATTTTAGTTTATGTTGGTCAAATTTTTATTATAAATTATTAAAAATACGAATATATTTTTATAACTTATTAAAAAACTAAACATATATTTTTTTTGACATGTTAAAAACTTAAATATATTTATTTTTATTTATTAAAAATATAAATATATTTATTATGTTTTGTTAAAAGCGTAAATATATTTTTTATAATTTATTAAAAACTAAATATATTTATTATAACTTATTAAAAATATAAACGTATTTGTAATTTATTATAAGGTTATAATTAAAAAACAAAATTATAAATTATAATTTAAATTTAAATTTAAATTAACGAATATGTTCGAGTTTGGTTCATATTCATTATCAACAAATTTTAATACTATAATTTAAATTCAAATAATTTATTTTGAACTCATTTAAATCAATTTTAAAAAGAAATTCAAATATATTTAATTTGATTATAATCCTAATTGTAGTGTTATTAATGGGAGGATTGAAAACTCAAATATGTTTTTTACTTATCTTTTCGCTCTAAACCAAGTAATTTAATTTTAAATCATGTTATATTTTTAATTAATTTTCTATTTATTAGTCTTAAGAGTGGATTCGAGCAAAATAAACCAAATTTAGAGATAATTCAAATTTAAATCAAATCTATAATATTTAATTTAATCATTGATAAAATGAATAATATGATTAAATTAATTAATTAATTAATTATATTAAATCAAATTATTAAATTAAAATTTTACTTCAAAATTAGTGGATTCAAAACGAATTGTTAATAAAAATCAAGTTATTTTATCCACAGAAGAGTTCAGCGATGTGAAGTGCACCAATTATTGATAGACAGAGAGAAGCAAATGCACCAATTATATGTTACATTAAGCCCACACACACATATACGTTCAGCCGCATCAATAATGAATCCATTCTTGGACAGCGAAGTTGGAGAGGTAGGACCAGGCGCCATCAAGTTAGAGGTCAATGGTCAATCTCATTATGAATTTATAAGTCTGATTAGGTGGCATTCTTTCGAATTTATGACATGAACATTTTAATTAACCTTTCGAGAAAGTGTAGTC
Organism: Anacardium occidentale; assembly: GCA_026122585.1. Classification (NCBI taxonomy): domain Eukaryota; kingdom Viridiplantae; phylum Streptophyta; class Magnoliopsida; order Sapindales; family Anacardiaceae; genus Anacardium; species Anacardium occidentale. The sequence goes on from JAJEJH010000564.1 coordinate 150,809, forward strand.
CGCCGTTTGATTCTGATCGGATGGTCCATAAATGTGTAAGCATTTTTGTGGAGAAGTCGAATGATGGTGAGGGAAGGGAAACAAAAGAGAAAGAGATACCTGTGATTATTAGTTCTGCTTACTGGGGGTCGCAGGTTTGTTTGGGTTAAATTTGGAATTTAGAGGCCAATTATGACTTTAACTACTACTTTTATAAAGGCCGATGTGTGGTCAATGACGAGCCCAACCACCGTATTTATGAACAAATTATTTGGTCGATTCTAATGTGTAAAAACGATTATATGAATGTATACTACTATATATAAAGGGTAGTATACGATATTCTCCCAAAGACTTTTCTTGACAAGTTAAGGTTTTCAATGGGTTGGATGTTTACGATATGTCATTTCAAACTTTACACCAAAAATGTTTATAATGTTGTATGTGTAGTTGTATTATCTTAAATTAGTTATCTGAAACCTTAAGCCTGCCTCTGAAATGTCTATGGGTATAAGCTTAATTAATGGGTGATTAGTGGCGTTAGAATCGTTTGGCTAGAAAACTGATGAGGAATAACTTGTGCTCACTGCACATTGTATGTGTGTGAACTGTGGACAAATGAACTTTTAGAAATGGTAATGTTTGACCTCCCATCACTAAGGTGCACAGAAGAAAGGATAAGGGCCAGCGTAGAGGAATATTGGAGGATGATGAGTTGAGAGTGCAAAAGGTGGAATACGTGGGTGACAAGGGGAAATTGGTGGGAGTGTACATAGAACAAGAAATATAAAAAGGATTAAGAGAGAAAAATGGGGCGAGAAGAATTGAGAGTGATCTGGAAAAGGGGAAGGGCTGACACCTATTGATGCTGGATTATTTTTTGTCTTGCTCTTAGTCTGTAACTTTTGTCTGTCATTTTTGCTTGAGACTAAATATACATATTTGTCTAGAGCCTTTTCTGAAATTGTTGCTTAATTGTTTGAATTGGTGTTGGAATGGTTGTGAATATTGGGAAATTCTTGAGTAATTGGCGTATGTTGCTAACAAATTGGTATCAAAGTTGCTTCGACCTTTGAAGATGGAAAGGGTTGATTAGATGCAAGATGAGATCGAGGAATGGATTCTTGTTCAGCAAATTAAGGAAGAATGATTTGAACTAAGTGGATGGAAGGGATGTGTCTCGATTGTGAAAAGGAATCTAAAGTGAATCATCACTATAGATTCAAGGCCTTGGTTTTCTTGATAGAATGCGAGAACAAATCAAATGGTGGCAACATTCTAATTAAATTTGAGTTCTGGGAAAGAATGATGTCATCGCAGATTGGAGGAGATTGGTTTGGAAGAGATTATGACAATGATGGAGGGAATCGAAGTTGATAAAAAAAGGGTTGAAGTGTGATTGAAAATCGAGAAAAATTCAAAGTTGAGACTTAAAAGTAAGGATTGTAGTCATGAGACCGAAAAGGGGTATTTGAAGGCTTTGGAAGAAAATATCTTTGACGAAGGCAACAAAAAGCTATAATGAAACCACCTCCAGCACCATCGGATACAACATTGGTGAGTGAAATTATAACATCTTTTTGGGGAGACGAGATACGAAAGAAACAAAAGAATTTGACAATCAAGTGGTGACTAGAGAGATTAATGAAAGTGGTTAACAAGAGACACATCACCAAAGTTGGGAGTTATCGACAATTATTGGAGGAACACCCATTATCAACCTAACCACATGTAACCCAATAATTTAGCCCAACCCTTGGCTACTCTAACTCGACCCATGTTGACTCAATTTACTATGATAGCCCACACTATTAATCAAACCCATCATTTTCTTCCTCAAATCCACCCAACCATAACAATACTTGTCTTTTCCTTAGTCAGAATCCACCTATTATTAATGCACCACATCGACAATCTATAATACTGAACTCAAATCCATACCGACAATCCGCTTGTTTTCCTTGAGGTTTTATCTTCATCGCCTCATTGTTCTGATAAACTTCTTTGTAAATAATTGCAAAGTGACAACCTTTCTCATTTGAAAATCGATACAAAGCCACAAATTATAGGTTTCATAATATCATCATTTCATCTTCTCTTTTTCTTCTTTGACACTTAGGACTTTCCAAAGGAATTAACTCATTAATGACCCTAACGTGGAGTCCTAAATTATTCATAAAGTTGTTGCCATGCATTGTCTTCAACACCACCCTAATATTTTAAAGTCCAAAGAAGTCATGGCTACTAAAATCAAGGAAATATTTATCATAAGGTTGCCTTCCACTCTAATTGAAGAAGTATTCCACCAATATTTTAAAGGTTATAGCCATGTCACTAATATGGGTAAACAAGTTGAGGTGAAACGAGCTTTTCCTAAAGGCACTAGTTGAGAGGAGACGATCATAACATATGGACTAGTGATGCTAGTTTTGGGGCCAAAGGACAATTTCCCACCCATAGTTTGAGGCGGGGACAAAGTCCCACCTGCTTAAGTTTAAAAGTCTGGATTCCCACCCATCACCCATTTTTTTTATTAAAAATAATAAATATACAGTAATAATCAGGGATATTTTTGTCTTTTTAATATTAAAATTTTATAAATTAATAAAATAAATTTTATATAAATATAATTTTTAGATTGTACCTGAAATTCAAAAACTTGAAGAAATTAATACTACACGGGCCATGTGTCAGCCGCTATTTTTGAATTTCAAAATTTTTAAATTTTTTTAGTATTTTTTATTATTTTGTATATTTAAAAATTATTTTATATTTTTATTATAAATTTTTAATTTTTGAAAGGGTAATTTAGTAATTTTAATAAAAAAATAATAAAAAAATGGGTAATGGGTGGGAATCCAGGCTTTTAAACTTAAGCGGGTGGGACTTTGTCCCTGCCTCAAACTATGGGTGGGAAATTGTCTTTTGGCCTAGTTTTGGTGTTTGTCATAGTAAAGGTGCTTTTCGTGGTGATTTAAGTGATGATGTTTGTGGTCTATTTACGGAAATGTGTTTCATAATACTAGTTTATGAAAGAACATCGAGGATCGAGAACAAATTCACAACTATGCAGTTTTCAAGAAAGCTATTGAAAACGCTTGTGTCATCAAATATGCTTATGTGCTTATATATCGGCTTTAGAACATAATTGTCAAAGGTAAATCTAAGCGAAGCTTTACTTGAGCCATCACTTTGAGTATGGCCAAGGCAACTAGTGGTCTAAAGGCAATAGGCCTTTAGAGCAGTTTTAGAGACCGATAAAACACATTTTATTATCACCAAGACTATTTTTAACTATATATGTAGGATACTGATAATTTTTTAAGAATTTCAACAAAAGTCTCAAGCTTTATATCAGATTCCAAACATTTTTCAATCAGATATGAAAGTTATTGGTAATTTCTGTGGTATCATATAAGGTTTGAGATCATTAGAGATATCATTCATAAATTATGAGTTTACCAAGAGACTGCATTGAGTTTTAAGGTTGTTAAATAGGTTTTTTTATGAGTTCTAAGAGTACTAGAAAGGTTATTAGAGAGATTTAAGTTACTTGAATAGATCACTAGTAATTGAACTTTTACAGATGGTCACACAGAAGTCTAGGTACTATAACAATTGTTAATCAAATTTGGGGTTGTCAGTGTCTCAGTGAAATTATTGGTCAATATATTGTTTTTTATTAATAAGTTATATTTTCAAATTTACTGAAAATTGAAAATTTTAATGTAATTTTTTAATGGCCATAGTAAAAAAGTTAAGCTTTCGCCTCACCTTTTTGGATTGGGCAAAAGGACCTTTTTTCGCTTTTCACCTTTAACAGGTATACTCTTTCAAGCATGCAATGGCCTATCAAGAGTTGCTTGACTAGTAGCATAAGTGACTCTTAAGCATATAATTCTCCACTAAAGATTATTTGAGTGATAGCATGAGTGACTTTCAAACATCTTGGGTTCAAATATTTGTATTGTCATACCAAGATATCATATTGATTTAAGTGATTGACAATTGTGAAACAGACTATCAATCCAAAGTTTTTCTTTTTCGATGTGATCAGTTAGCTTACCAGTCTTTAAACATATTAGATAAATCCCTAACTCAACCTTTTATATATCCATTTTCAACATGCATCCATCCTTTCGAGGTCAATGCAAAGTGCTATTGGTGAAGGAATGACTCATCAAGACCATATTGATGTGTCCAACCAACTATAAGCAAATTATGCTATAAGAAACGATGTTCGAGCAATGAATTTTATGAATGGAGAAGAAGCACTTTCTCTTGAGGACCTGCTTTACTTGGGATTCTTGGACAAATTTGAGAAGAAATTTCTGATCCAAGGGGCCTATGACATCATCAAGGAGCAATTTTCTTCTTTCCACATGAGGACAAGGTGGCAACTATTGAAAAGAGGGGTTTGTTATTATTCATTCACATTATAATCCCCGAAGTATGGTCAACTTTGTAAGTTTCCCTTTTATTATGCATAACTTCAGTCCTTTCAGTAATGTATATGCATATATAATTATCTTATGATTTTTTTTCCATGTCTCATATTAATAATAATAAGGGAGGGAAAACATATGCATAGAAGATGCCGGCTGGTTTGTCTAACGAGTTGGATCGGTCGTACAAAACCCATTCGACGAATATCCGTCCCAATAACACATTAACTTTGTACGTCGCGAAACACTTGATCATTACCTGTCTTATAAATATGACATGCCCAAACCCTAGACGCAACCATTCTTACTCTCGCAGACCTCCCAATCTCTCTAGCCGGTAATTTACGGTTTCTCAATTTCTATCTTAATTCTTTTATGTGGATACTATTGCTTTAAGTTGCGTTTCTATCTGAATGCTATTGATTTAAATTGCGTTTCTGTGAATGCTATACGGTTTAAGTTGTATATACGTATATTATACTTGTTTGTTAGAGTCCTATTTCTGGTTTGTTATGTTCAGTTTGCTTTTGAGATGGTGTTCTAGTTAAGCTTTGTTGTATAATTACTCTGTTATGTGGAGATCTCGTACTTGTCGATTCAGAAAGTTGATGTTGTTCTTTTTGTTAGCTTTTTCAAAAAGGAGTGAATTTTGATGTCCTAAACATGTTTTCTGAAAGATAATTTCATTTTCCATTGATTCATATTGTTAACGGGTCATTTTAAGTTGATAGTCACATGGATATATCGGAAGGCAGTCGGGCTTTGTTATCTTTAGTAGAAATCAAATATGCTTGTCTTATTATTGTTTTCTTCATGTATTTGGACTTGCTATGCTGTAGTGGGGGTTGCTAAGGCGTGTTCTGATTACTAGGGTTTTGAAAATATTGAAATGGACACTTACAATTTTTCTCCATAACCTCAGAAACTTACTATATACTTGCTAGCGATGGCTGTTGCATTCTATGATGTCAACTCAGATGCAGGGTTGAAAAACCTTGATGATTACCTTCTTACTCGCAGTTACATCACTGGGTAAATTCTGTTACATTCTATCCTTTGAGAAGTCATTGGGTAATTTTGGAATCTATAAGATGATTAATCATTTCTTATGGCTTATTGCTTTCCTTCTGTCTCTTCTCTCAGCTACCAAGCTTCAAAGGATGACATTACAGTTTATGCTGCTCTCTCAAAGGCTCCGCCATCAAAATATGTGAATGCATCTCGCTGGTTCAACCATATTGATGCACTTCTAAGGATTTCGTGAGTTCTTTTTTCTTACAATGGTTGTATTGGTTTAATTTTGTCTCCATTGTGCTACATCGTGTGCAGCCTTGTGATGGGGTCGTTGGATTCTGATTTGTACACATGTTTTATTTATTTTCAGTTAATAAGATTTTCATGGGAGCCCATTTCAGTAATATTGTAATATTTTTGTTTCAGTGGTGTTTCAGCCGAAGGGTCTGGTGTCACTGTGGAGGGATATGCTCCAATCCACGGAGAGGCGATTTTAACTCCTCCAAATACTGACTCAAAGGTAGTTGTTCAAACTTTTGCATTTGTTCTTGGTGCTGCTTTACATATGTGTATTAAAAACTTAAGTAAATTTTGTTCTGTCCTCTTTTGCTCTCTCAGTTTTATGAAAATTGAATCATGGTTCAATGTTTGTTTATGTATCACACGATTTTCAGGCTGCAGCTGCAGACGATGATGATGATGATGTGGATCTCTTTGGCGAGGAGACGGAAGAGGAAAAGAAAGCTGCTGAAGAGCGTGCAGCTGCTATTAAGGCATCTGCAAAAAAGAAAGAGTGTAAATTTCTCACTTTATAGATTGATCAGTGTATTTATCACTAAGAATTTATTTTTTCTTATATTTATTTTTAAAATGTATTTTTGTTGTATTCTCAGCTGGCAAGTCCTCAGTTCTTCTTGATGTGAAACCATGGGACGATGAGACTGACATGAAAAAGCTTGAGGAATTAGTTAGAGGTGTTCAGATGGAAGGTTTGCTCTGGGGAGCATGTATGTCCTTTCTCTTTCTACTCGAATGTAGTTTTCGTTATTTTTGGTTAGTTATGATATATCTGTAAACATTCATCTCCTATTTTTTATTTCTCCTGGATGCCACCTTGCTTGAGAATTCACTTTTTTTTTTTTTTTTTGAGATGATAAGTTTCACAATAATTTGGGATATTGCTGTTTTATCACTTTTTTCCTTGGAAGTACAATGTAGTATTCTTTTTAAGGCTTATATTAGTTTCTCAACTTAAGATTCAATGTTAAACTTGTATATTTTCTACCAATTGCTTCTGACGGTTGTGGTTTATGAAGTTGTTCTGTTTTTTTTTAATGATTCTTTTTTAATATTCTGGGTCTCATATTTTAATTAATTGATGTCACAGCCAAGCTTGTACCTGTTGGTTATGGTATAAAGAAAATGCAGATAATGCTCACCATTGTGGATGATCTGGTGTCTGTTGACAATCTGATTGAGGAACATCTGACTGTTGAGCCAATTAATGAGTGCGTCCAGAGCTGCGATATTGTAGCTTTCAACAAGATATGTAAGTTTATATCCCTAAGCTTCTCAATTTTCTCAATTCATATATTTGTGATATGGCCTCCACGGAACTGATTATCAAGTTAAATTGTGCAATTCGTTTTACTGAATTTTTAAAGTGTCCAGTTATCACTTTCTCTAGTATGTGGACTTAGTTTCATTTGACATTGGTTACAGAAAATGGGGATCCCGGCGATGGGTGCTGGACTGGATAGGTTTCCAGGGAGTTTTATGGGTGATGGCCACTGCAGAGAGGAGATAATTATAGCTGTGTTTTTTAAGAGTATTGTTTTTTCCATCTTGGATTTTGCCTTTAGTTGGTTTCTTTTGGGTGGCGTCTGTCATGACTAAAGTTGGACAATAGTTCCAATGAAGAGATATGAACATTGTTGCTTAATTTCGCATCTTGCTAAAGCCCGAAGGAGCCTATTTTGGCTGTTTTAAGCCTTCCAAATGCATGAATTTTCCGATCATCATGATATTTTTATTTTTAATTTGACTAATCAAACATTAATTTACTAAGAAAATTCCGAAAACGTTTATTACTCAATAAGGACTTACTTTCATGTAGCCAAACATATTTTGAATTAATTTCGCATCTCGGTAAACCCTAAGAGAGCCTATTTTGTCTGGTTAAAGCGTTTCATATACATTAGTGAACCAGTAATCTTTAAGTTTCTAAAAGAAATTCAAAATTTTAACATTAAACTCCTTATTATTGGAAGTTTATCATTTTCAATCAAATTTACTGTTTTGACACGTAAATCACTTTTTAATTTAGTAAGTATCATTTTTTTTATAGGTTAATAATTAATTCAAATGCGAAAATTGATATTTACTACGGAAATTAGATTATATGGAAAAGAAAATAAACAAAATAACCTTTTAAATAATTGATTAAATTAGTTAATACAACTTTATAACCTATTTTGAACAAATTCGAAAATTTCCGATGATAGATTAAACCCCTTTTGTATAAATCCTATTTTCTTCTTGATTATTATCACTAATTTCGTATAAAGCATTTAGTGAAAATGTGAATTATTTTAATTAATTTACCGTGATAAACAACGCCGTATAAATATTACTCTGAATATTAGTTTTCAATAGATTATTCATTCTGTCTGCTCATTACAGGAGGCGAGATTGGGGTGGGTAGAGACCGAAGAAAATGCCGAAGAGAACAACCCACACGTACTCAAGCGAGGACGCCGCTCCAGATGGACCCGACTCTGATCTCTTCGTCTATTATTGCAAGCACTGTGGATCTCACGTTCTTATCACTGGTTCTCTCTCTATTTTTACAAATATTTGTAGATGTAGATATATATTCGCATTTTTCACTTGAAAAAAATCATTTAGTGTATATTCTTTACTGAAATATATTTGTTATAAGATACCCAGTTGCAGAAAATGCCCAAAAGGAAGACTGACAAAGCTTATGTGTTGGACAAGAGCAAGCATCTTTCAAGATTGAACATCAGTGAAGCCGGAAAAGTTCTTTTAAAACGGTACTTTTAATGACTCCCAAATGATGTTTCACCATTTTCTTTAATATAATTTTATAGTTTTTTCAAGTATACATTGGTTTGCCATAGTTTCAGAATAAACCATATAATTCAAGTTTTTCTTTCTTTGCTTTTGGCACAGCTCCATAATTTCTGTTTAACTAGAAAAACTGCAAAATATCTTCAAGTGCTGTAGAATTAAATACTTTGAAATGTGGATTATTGGTGGCAATTTTAATGAGTTGGAAGACTGTATTTAAAAAACAGACCGGTGCCGCATCCATGAGGATCAATTTTCATGGAAATATGGTTTTCGATTAAAAAATGGTTCCACATAAGATCTTCTTAAGTTTAACAGTGATGTCACCTTTGCTGTGTAGGCTTCTTTAGCATTTTTAATTTGAATTTGGGGTTAATTGTTGCTCTTATCAGAACTTTAGGATGTGGGCACCCTTATAAGGAAGTGCTCCAGCTGTCCTTTGGGGCCTTAAGAGTACTTTGATAGGAGATATTGTATGAATTAGTCAGTGATCATTGTTTGGATAAAGAAAATATAAATTAAAGAAGCATTTTTCCTCTTCATCAGCTTTTATATATTAGTTCTTAAGTTTGAAGTCTTGTGTTAGTGGACGTTAGCTTTTCAATTTTAGTATTAGGATTAATATTTAGCTCAATTCTCTTGAAATGTCCATTTTTGAGGCTTTGAATTCTAATCACATGAACTTCTATTTGTCTTTTTGTAATTGTCTCTTTTATTATGGTCGAGAACTTGCCTTTGGTTAGATTTTCATTATATAAAGCTCTGTAACAGTTTTTTTAGTTATATATGATATTTCCTTGCTTAAATTTATCTAGTCAACACAAATCATAGTTGCATGGGGCCTCATATTTGCAACATCTACTTCTTCATGTCTAGGGGTGAAGGGAAATTGGAGAAGCAATTTCGAATGAACTGTTTAGGATGTGGGCTTTTTGTTTGCTATCGTTCAGAGGAAGATTTGGAAGCGGCTTCTTTCATTTATGTCGTTGATGGTGCTCTAAGTACAGTGGTTGCTGAAACCAACCCACAGGTAGGATGTTTCTCCTGATGTTGTTTATCACCTGTTTCTTGATTAGTGGGTTATGAAAGTTTTACTTCATTCCCGTTGATGGATATGACAGTAAAGCTGAAACTGCATAGCTTCACATGTGGCATGTTTTAGGTTCCGTGATTTTCTTCACGCTTGTGTGTTGTTTATAGGTTACTATTTATTTTTGACTAAGTACTGAGCTATTTAACTTTATGTGATCTTTGTTTGTCTCTCTTCTCTCTATATGTGATGTCACTCATCAGCTGTAATCATTAGAATGAGTATTGCATTAAAGAGACATGTTATGGTTTTGGTATGTCCTGCAGGATGCTCCTGTGCCTCCCTGCATATCGCAGTTAGAAGGAGGGCTTGTTCAAGTGGCCATAGAGGTGGAAGACCGTGCACAACGCTCAGCAATTACAAGTAATATGCTTATCCACTTTGTATTTAATATGAATCTCCTGTTGTGGCCCAACTAAAAAATGTTTCTTATTTCTTTTTTCTAAAAGTTTACAAATACACTTTTAGTAGAATACATGGAGATAATCATTGCGTAATATTTGGATTTGACTACATTTGCATATATATTTATGTGTGTGTGTGTGTGAAGAAATTAAAGCTTCCTATAATTTTTAGGAGTGCAAATTACATATTAGAACTATTAATATGTATGCATGAACCAAACTCAAATGGCATAGCTTTGCAGTATCAAGGTTATTTGTAATACAGTTGAGGTTAAAGTTTGTGCAAGTGAGATTTTCCTCTTCCAATTGCTTGACCAATGTGTACATGTTTGGCACGATTAGTGAGAACAAGTGCCCAGTGCACTTTTCTTTGTAACTTAGGCATTTCTCTCACAATCTTTTCTTTCATATCCTTAAAGATATTGCCATCTGGATATACGAGCTGCTTGAACTGACTAGAGTGATAGGACATGAACTTCCGTAGAGTCACATTTCAACTTGGTGTATGTAGGGCAAATGAAGACACCAGTAAAATCAAATGAAGACACCAGTAAAATCTTACTCATGTCATGGAATGGCAACTTTGTTAAATTTAGTGACATCCGTAACAAATGTCAAACCCAAAAACATATGATAGCAGTAGCAAATTGAGTGTCATTAAAATGCATATTTGATAGAGTTTGTCTGTACAGCAAATGAGTGGACACCGTGAACTTATGTCATGGAATAGTGAATTTGCTAAATTTTATGACAACCAAAATAAATGTCAAACCCAAAACATATGGTATCAATAGAGAATTGAATGACATGAAAAAGCATATTTGATGGAGCATGTATTTACAGTGAATATGTGGGCACTATTAAAGTCTTACTTATGTCATGGAATGTTGAATTTGTTAAATTTAGTGACAACCAAAACAAATGTCAAACCAAAAACATATGATAAGAATTGAACTACTTTAAAAAGTTATATTTGATAGTGTGTAATAGAATGTATGTATTTCTTTAAATGGTTTGGAACTTAAGTGCTTTCAACTCATAACTGTCTTCTATGGTGCCCCTAATTTGTATGACACATGGAGTTGTAATTTTCAATATTTTTTCTATACAAGTTCAGCTGTTTTCTCTACTTTTTGTATTACCAAGCATCATATTTATATCTTGTTGTCACCAGGAGTAAATGCTGATGATGTTAGAGTTACTGTAGCTGCACCTGCTGCTCACGGCGAAGCAAACAATGAACTTTTAGAATTCATGGGAAAGGTACTGTTTTTCTATTTTATGCTTTGACACTGAGAATATTCCCAAGATCTTAAGTTATCATTTTTGAGTTGTTGAGGTTAAAATTATTTGCCTGTTATTACTTACAGGTATTGGGTCTAAGACTGAGCCAGATGACTCTTCAGAGAGGGTGGAATAACAAATCAAAGCTCCTTGTGGTAAGTGAAATTGGTTATAGTCCTTATCTGAACTATGATGTACTACTATATGCTGTGCATCTAAGTAAATACACGATGACTATGAGAGAAAGAGCATGTAAGTTTACAGGTTCAAGTAATCTGCTAACGAATGATTTTCATATCAGGTGGAGGATTTGTCAGCAAGACAGGTGTATGAAAAACTACTTGAAGCTGTACAGCCATGAAGGAGGTTCATTGCTGCTACTTAATTTTTGCAAGATTTTCTTGAAGATTAATTGTTTGTATTAGCAGGGATACGTCATTTAACTCCATTTGTTGATTAATGTCATCAGTATCAAATTTCAGTTGTACTAACCTATGTTATTTTGGATTGAAGTTTCATTTAGAATAGAGGTGAATATTTTTTCCATTCTTCCTCAACAGAGGATGATGTATTTTGGTTAAGTATCATATTCAGGCGCGGTAATTTATGGTTATTGTCAAAAGGCAAATATGCAGCCGCATATTTAGCAAGCTTAGCAGAAATTGATGCTATACATGGGAAACCATGAGCAAAGACATGGTACCAATCAAGGCAACTGAGAAGCCACGGCTGAAACAAGAGCTCAAAAAACAAAATTGACAACGAATAAAAGCAATTCAGAAGAAGAGCTAGACATGATTGTTTATAAAAAATGCCAAATGCAACTTGTTACCACCAAAAAAATTTCCACTGGGAAGTGAATCATGTTAACCCAGCCATTGCACTGCAGTAACAATCCAAGTACTAAACAACGGAAACTCCGTAAATAATTATGCTATAATGAAACTACGAAGTTTATCACACGACACTAGAGTACAAAAACAAAATTTTTGTAATGGTACTATGGAAAGAGAAAAAAGAAACAGGTCAAGGCTCGCCATTCAAGAGAGTGAACCACTATGCAGCTGCCTTTGTTTTCTTTGGTGCCAATTGGGTCTCAGGCTGAAAAAACAGGGTGTATAAGAAGCAACATCATAATAGGAGTGGGAGAATATTCAACAGAGTAAATAATTCACTCCCTAAATAAATCTGACAACAAAATTTATTCTGAAAACATACCTCTTTCTTCACAGGCTCTTCTTTTTCCGAAAGGGTTAATTCAATATGACATGGGGAAGACATATATGCTGTCAAAGGTAATTAAGGGTCAATTAAGAGTAAATATGTGATGGTCAGAAAAGAAACTTTCTTATACAATGGTAAGCTCACTCACGGTTAATTCTTCCATGTGCACGATATGTCCGTCGCCTCTGCTTTTGAGCTTGATTCACTTGAATGTGAGAAATGTATAGAGCATCCACATCCAAGCCTTTCACCTACAAAACACAAAGGTAAAATAAACAAATAAGTAGGATAACAGCAATGCATGCAAAACAAAAACAAAAAAGTGGCTAATATAGCAAAATCCAGATTAAATGATACATACCTCGGCATTACTCTCAGCATTCTTGAGTAAATCCAAAATAAACTTCGCAGATTTCACTGGCCAGCGACCTTGACCGTTTGGTTGACGATTCTTAGCCTGTGCAGTTCGCCCAACTCCACCACAGAAGCGACGAAATGGGATGGCTTGCTTGTGAGCCATAACATCCTCCAAGTACCTTTTGGCCTTAATCAAAGGCAATTTTCGAAGAGCATGTGCAGTCTCTCTAGTATTCTGAAATAAAAAATAAAGATCGACTAAGAGAAAGCATTCAATCAATTTCCAAAGCAATCAATACATAGTGGATTCTGGGTACATGCAAATACTCAAGTAAAAATAACATAAATAGTAGACCTTCATAACATGGCCGACACAAAGATGTTAAATATCCCAAATTTGCATTATGGAGTAGACTAAAATATTTATTATGTAAGGTTGCCATCAAATTGAAAGCACAAAATGAAAAACACATTATGAATTGTGAACACCGGTAACACATCTTCAAAGACTAAGATGAAGATGAAGATGAACTCAAACACAAAAACAAAAATATAAACCTCAATTGCCAAGAAAAAATTCAACCATACAAAAAATAACTAACACAGGAATAACTTTTAGATCAAGTGGCCAAAAAAATCATTTTGAATTGCTCCCCAGATACACTGTTACTACGACTAAATCATGAGCATTCCGCAAGGAGGAACCAATAAAACACGCAGACGATGGGAAATTATCAACTCAGATCACCATACCTTGAAGTGAACACGCAGATCAGAGCCCCTGGCTTTGCAGGCTGTAATATGGAAATAAAAAAAATAAAAAATAAAAAACAAAAACCATTATATCTTCTATTAAAATCTTTCTAAAAACCCCAAAAAAAAAAAATTAAAGAAAAAAATTGGAACAATTTTTAGCTTACACTTAGTTGGATTCTCTGGCTCTTTCGAGTACTTCACCTGAAAATATCAAGATAAACATATCCAATGAAAAGCCGCAAGCAAAAACAAACACAAATTAAAGATCTAAATTTTTTTAATATAATCTAAAGTCAGGGTTTTGCTCAGGAAATCAAATTGAATCGTTACGGAAGAGAGGAATGTACTAACCATGGCTGCTGCTGCTCTTCCACAGTGTCACGATTTTCAGCCAAGAAGAAATGCGGGTTGTAAATGAAACGCTAGGGTTTATCGGCAATATTGGGCCTGTCTTTCCGAACTGAATCGGCCTAACTTTGACTTCATAGGTTGGGCTTCGCTGAAAATCTTTCTTTCACCAGTAAGTTGCTGCCGCGTGCTGAATAGGGAGGGTACTTCTGTAATTTGCTTACGAAAACCCTTTAACCCGATATAAAATTGAAAAAAATAAAATAAAAGGAGCGAAACAGAAAAGCGATTTGTCTCTATAACAGAGAAACAGAAAGAAACCAAAGGACAATTTCTTGCCCGGAGGCAACCGTACTCTGGTGAGGACATTGTTCTTCGTCGATCATTTCTTTTCGTTTAGAAATTTTCTCATACGTATTTTTTTATACGGTCTGTTGTTTTGAGCTTTGAATTGCCTGTTTTGTTTCTTTAGTTCCCATTTTTTAATTCATATTCCGGTTTTATACTAGGATTAACAGTGCGGAAGAAACTTTGGTCGTGTGACTATTCTTTCTGAAAGTTTGTACTGTTGAGAGTTTTAGCTGGGACGAGGGTGAATACTAAGGAATGAAAGCTTATGATTAGAATTTCAGGTTCTGGTTTCTGTGATTTTATTTTAAATTTACGGGTTTAGCGGCTTTATGGGAGTTTTTCATTGTTTGACGGTCTCTGTGATTTCAGTGTAACTAAACATTTACTCACACTAGATAAAAAAGAAAAAAAAAAGTGTTTTATAAATCCTCATGGAAAGTTCTATAAATTCATTTTCTCCTTAGGCCATAGCCCATACAATGAAACCAATTTACACAATGCTGGTTCAATGGCCTCACTCCTAAAATCTGGGGCTGTTGTCTGGTTCAGTGGCCTGGAAACAATAAAATTCCTACAAGGTTTATTGACCAATAATGTATGGAAGTTCAGTGAACCCATGGGTGAGAGAGAGACGATGTCCATGTTATGACTGCCAACACCCCGTTTGCCTTACGACTCTGCTTCTCTTACACGGCGCTTTTGATTCCTCAAGGGAGGTTCTTGTATGACTTATTCTTGTATTCCTGGCCTGGACCTGACGACATGCTGAACCAGGGCAGGTTTGGACCTGCTTCAAAAGATGATGGTTCTGTCCAGGTGTTTGCTGATGTTGATGCTTCGGTCCTGGATGAGTTATTGCAGATTTTTAAGAAGTAAGTTTTAAAAAAAGAAGTTATTGAGTTTGATTATTATTCTAATTTATTTGAATATTTATTGCTCTATTTTTATTGTAGTTCTACTTAAGAACTTGTTAGTTTCTTTATATGGAGCTATTGTATATTTGTCCTTCTTTTTTTCTACAAAATTTTTGGTGAGTTATAGTAAAAAATCCTGTCTTGTTGAGCCAAACGTTTCAATTATGACTCAGCCTCATATATGAACATTTTAAGACTGCATCATACATTCCTGACAAATGTTCACCTTATGTTTAGTTGAGTATTAAGATCCAATGTCTTTTTTTTGTTGTGATCATTCAAATTTAATCATGCCCTGGCCTGGATTGGAAAGTTGTATCCAATTTAATATCCACTTGCACGAGTATAATTAGATATTCCAAAAGTGATCAATATTTCTTGATATGTATGGAAATGCCATTCTTCCACTTAATAGAGATAGATTTAGTTCTGAAACATGCAATTTGGATTGTATTTCCATAGAAAATAGTAGGATGTATCAATAACAAATGCTAATTTATGAATAAACAAGTGATTTTTCTAGAACTTGGGTTAGATACAAATTACCTTACTAAATTTTTTGATATTGGAATCTTTATTTGATCTAATGCCTTTTTATTGATTTTTTTTTTTTTCCATTTATTCATGCATTTACATTTCAGAGAGCTGAGCCAGACATAATTTAGTACAATCAGTATTATAAAAATCAATATTTAAGTAGGAGTGACTAACATAGCAAGAAATGAGACACAATTTATGTAACTGCGTAGGTAGCCAGTAGGTCCAATCTGAAGGCTGCTCACATGTTCAAACATAGTTAATCCCAAAGTTTGCTTTTAAGTCTTGTATAGCTTGGCTTTGTGATGACTAATCTTATTGCCCACATGTTCAAACAAAATCAATCACAAATTTTTTCTTTTAAGTCTTATATAGCTTGGCTTTGTGATGACTAGGCCTTTTTCAGTATTTTATGTTGTGTGGAAAAATCTCCCCCTCGATTAGTGATGGGGAACTGTTTTTGCACTGTTCTTCTTGGTTATCTAATCTAGTTTTGCCAATTTCTGTATCCTTGTCCTGTGGTTGCAGATATCGCTTGAGAACTAAGGTTGAGATTGAAAATTTTGCCAAAGAATTCTCTGGGTGGCAGTGTATTGGTGAGAAGCTTTCTCAGGCATCTTCATTTATAGGAGAACCGGAGGCTGGAAGTATTGGCTGGGCCAGTCACATTGGTCATTCTGGTGTTAAAGCTTCACAGGGTAACAGTGATGGATGGCAGTTATTTAAGGATCCTAGATCAAATTGTCTTGAATGCAGAGGAATTTTTCCATCTGGAACAACACTGAGTGTTAAGAACTGATTCAAAGATCTGTCTTTATTTATATTATCATGTTATTTAAAAGCCTCAAGAGCATGTCATGGTCATCTATTGCACCTTGTAATTGATTAAATTTTAAAATTTTGTTTCTTTTTTTACTGTTGCAGCACCTTTGGTGGAGGCTGAAAAAGAAACAGGTGAAGAGAAATACTTTTTATGGAGATTAAAGAAGGGAGTTGCCAAAGGCTATACTGAAATTCTGAAAGGTGCTCTTTGTTTTCTCCATGATAGTATACTTGGATTTAGGGTTTGTTGCAAAGTAATTGAATTGTCAAAACTAACTAGATTGATTGCCTCAGTTTGTTTTTTATAATCTTAAGTTCAGTTTTACTTTAGAAAAACAGGGTTGGTTTTATTTAGCTGCAGATTTTAATGTTAAAAAGCCATGTTAATCATCTAATCAACGTATGCATGATTATATTAATATGTTCATTAATTATGTGCATAATAAAAAAACAGCTCATAATTTACTGGTGGAGCATCAAGCTGTCATTAATGTTCACACACTAAATTTACTGTTTGGTTATTTGTATTTAGTTGAACGCAAAACGAGCGTTTGTTCTCTTACCAATTAACAAATCTGAAGATAATATTTGGCTGGTTCTTTTCAAAGGACATGGGTGCTCTAAGGATGCAGATTTTTAGAGATCAGTCAAATTAAATTGGTTTAAATTTTGCTCGGAAAACAAACCATGAAATCCGCCTAAGGTTCGTAAGGCCTTCTTTTTCTCCTTTCTACTTCATGATTTATATTGAATCTTCTTTCTTTTTCATAACATGAAACTGTCCGAACCTTTTCATTCAAGAGTTTAATTCTTTTTGCCTGACTTTTGTGTTTGAACTTGTATTTAGTCTAATTAGGAGAAGTGATCCCATTGTAATACAATCTTTCGGGTTTAAATACAATAAGTTTTCAAAAAGGTTGCTATGTGAGTTAAGAGTTAGTTGCTCAAACACCCCACTGCCACTGGGGACTTACTTGGAAAAGTTAGGCTACCTGCATTGAGTTTCTGGTTACTAATTTTAAAATCTTGTTACACTGCAAGCAATTCCCTTTCTAGTTTTGCAGAAGTTGGGCAGCAAGTTGCTCCTGGCTTAGAAGTAATTAATGTGGAAACTGGCAAGAAAGTTGGAAAGGTAGCAACTGCTCTGGGTTGTGGGGGGCTGGGTGTCTTACGGTTGGAGAAAGCGTTCAAAATATTTGGTATCTTAACTGTAGAAAGACAGGAGGATATGAAGGTTGAGGCTATGAGACCACAATAGTGTCCTGCTTGGTTTCAAGATCATACACAGGATAGTGAGGTTGCATATGACACAATTCATTCTCAAAATACATTGGGCAATAGTCTTACTGTAAGTTATGACTCTGATTCTCCTTGCAAGATAATTCTACTTTAAATTATGATTCTCCAAATCACCTTGTAAGATAAATTATTAATTGTAACAAGAAGAAATGGGTAGAACATAATCGACTTGTAAAGGGACCTTGTTTGCTTTGTTATTAATCCATATGCTATGCGGATCACAATTAGGAACATTACATGCAGCAACTCAGTTACAAGAAATTAACAACTTTTAAAGCTCACAGTAAGCCTAAGAGCTCCTCCTTTCTGTGAGCTCCATCTCCCTGAAGAACCATCGATGCCAGTTTCAGCCAAGAAGAAACCCAGATTAGAATTGAAATCCCCGGGTTTACTGCAATATTGGGCCTATCTTTTCTGATGACCCAGCCCATTATAACCTTGCTGGACCTGTTATGAATTATTGGACTTATTTGGGCTGGGCTTTATTTAAAATCTATCTTTCATCCAATGCATTGCTGCCGCGTTTGGAACTTTGAATTTGGTCAGACTAACGGGAGGGTACTTCTGTTAATTTGTTATATAAAAAATAGAAATAAAATTGAATTAAAGGAGATAAAAAAGAAAGAGCGAGAAAGGGAAGAATTTTGGCTCGTTTGAAAATTATAATTTAATTTAAGTTAACTTATAAAATAATTTAATTTAGATTGATAAATTAAAAAAAAAAAAAAGGGGTTTACAAGTTGTTTACCATTTAACCGGTTTCAAACCAAAAATATACGAAAGAAAGGACGAAGTACGCCCTCTTGCGATTATGTTAGCATGACAGGAAACCTCAATCTCTCGATCATCACTCGACGGCCAACTCTCCATATCTTCTAACAAAATTTCCCGATTTGTTCCCTGCCAGAAGAAAAACTCATATCTCTGTCACCTTGGCTGTTTTTGTGGTTTTACTTGTCCTCTCAATCGTCATTTTACTCGTCATTCAACTGTTTCGTAGCCGTGTCCCCTCTCAACCGTCATTCACCTCGCTGGTAAGTCGTTGTGTTGGTGCTTCATACAGTTCTGCTTTCTCTTCTTCCTCATTTGTTTTTTATTTGTGAATAAACAGTTTTATGCTTTTTGTTAGTTTTACTTTTGGCTTGATTTCGAAGGTTTCAATTTTTAGGGTATTAAAATTGAATGTTCTATAGGGGTTGGTGGTTCGGCGTTTGATTTCCTTTCTGCTCCTGGGCTCAACGCTCATGTTTCACTCTTTTCAATCTTGTTGTTAACTCTCCTCATCTTTAGACTTCACGCTACCATCAACCTCCCTTAAGCCATCATGTCCGTTAAAGGACTACAATTAGTGAGATTTTTCTTTTGAAAAAAGGAAAGCAAATCAAGTTTAGTATTAACCACAAGGAAGAAGTTTAGATTTGGAGAAATGGAATTTAGAGTTCAGGAAATAAATGGGAGTACGGAGAGTTATATAAGAGAAAGGAGAGAAGAGTTAGGAGAAAGAGTGGAGCTTTTGAGGAGAAGAACAATTGAGAGAGAGAATATGAAATATAACGGTTGAAAACTAGGCAATAATCAAGAGAGATAAAGTGGTAGAAACAAATGTTTTATATGAATGGTGATAATAGACTTGCTCAAATTTTTAGTGAATTAGGATTTAATTATGTTTAGATTCCTCTAAGTAGCTCATAATATCATAGTTTGAGTGAGAAATTTTGTTTCCTCACTTATTGAATATGCTACTGTAGTATCAAATGAAGCTTTAGGGTCCTGGCTTGGCTTCTAGTTCAGATTTTCGTGACTTTAAATGGTCCCTAATTTGTGTGAGTTAAAAATTTGTTATTTGTGATGCCAGTTTAGGCCATTAGTTCCAAATGGTCTGTGTATACACACTAGCCAGGAATTCGTTGGGATTTTACAACAAAAAAATTGAGCATTATACCATTGCAATCTATTTTCATTAGAGAAAGATTATAAGAGAGAGTGACTTATTGTTCTTTTTTCATACGTAGAAGCAGAGAAGCTACAGATGGTATAAAGATATACGTCTGTATGTTGAAGCTTTGCACAAAGAGAAGAGGAATGGTGAAGTCGTGGTCTTTGTTTGCCCGATTGTTGATGGCTACTAGTGGTGTGCTTTGGAATTTTTTCAAACCATTTATTTCAGTTTGGTTTGAAAATTTCCTTAAACTGCACCAAACCGAACTGTGCATACCTTACGTCTGTCTGAGTGTCGTACTCTCATAAGGAGATTGTTCTTCGTCTGTTATTGCATTTAATCATGTAGAAATTTGCTTGTGCGTAGTTTGGTTTTTTATGTTATTGGTCTCCTGTTTTGATCTTTGAATTGCCTGTTTTGGTTCTTTAAATCCCTATTGTAATTCGTGTTCCAGTTTTGATACTAGGTTTACAGTTTGGAAGAAAATTTAGTCATGTGGATGTTCTTGCTGAAAGTTCGTAATCTTTTGAGAATTTTCTCTGGGATGAGTATCAAAGCTAAGGAATGAAAGCTTATGGGTATAAACTCAGGTTCTGATTTCGGTGATTTTATGCTAAATTTGGGATATCTAGAAGCTTCATGGAGTTTTTCATTGTTTGATGTAATAGTTTTGTTTTTTGAAGTATTGAAATAATGATGAATAATAATAATCCGATAAAGAATTTAGGGGATTCTGGTACAGTTCCGCAAAATATGACCATGAATAATCAACCCCAGTTGCTCTCTCTGTCTCAAGCTCAGACACAAGGTGGGTCCTCTTTTCCTGGTCATTTTCACTTGACTGAACCCCATGCCCATGCACTTGCCCAAGCACAATATGCTCGTGCTCATGCTCAAGCACAGGCACAAGCTGCTCATGCTCAATTTCAAGCTCATGTACAGTCACAAGGCCAATCTCAATTGCAATCCCCTGCCCAGCTGCAATCCCCTAATGTTACTAGTAATGCTGGGGTCTCATCTCCTTCTGTTTCAACTCCTGGCACTGCTGCAAGTGCCAAGCGGGCTACTCAGAAACCACCCTCTAGGCCTCCTGGTTCATCATCTAATACAAGCACTGGCTCACTGTTTAAGACAATGGAGTTAGCTCCAGCTGCTCGAAGAAAGAAGCGGAAACTTCCTGAGAGGAAAATGCCTGATAAAGTTGCTGCAATTTTGCCAGAGTGTGCTCTTTATACTCAGTTGCTTGAATTTGAGGCTAGGGTAGACTCTGCTTTGGCAAGGAAAAAGATTGATATTCAAGAGTCTCTTAAAAACCCTCACCATGTTCAGAAGACACTTCGGATTTATGTTTTCAATACTTTTTCAAATCAAATTGAGAAAAGTCCTGATAAGAAGACTGAAGCCCCTTCATGGTCACTGAAGATCATCGGAAGAGTGCTGGAAGATGGAAAAGATCCAGTACTGTCTGGAATAACACAGAAACCAAGCTCTTCATATCCAAAATTCTCATCTTTCTTCAAGAAAATTACAATATACTTGGATCAGAACCTTTATCCAGATAACCATGTAATCTTGTGGGAGAATGCTCGATCACCTGCACTCCATGAGGGCTTTGAGGTGAAGAGAAAAGGGGATAAGGAATTCACTGCAATTATCAGGCTAGAAATGAATTACTCGCCTGAAAAATTCAAACTTTCACCTGCTCTCACTGAAGTTCTTGGAATTGAAGTTGATACACGGCCAAGAATTATAGCAGCTATATGGCAATATGTGAAAGGAAGGAAGTTGCAGAATCCAGGTGACCCTTCCTTCTTTGTCTGTGATCCTCCTCTACAGAAAGTATTCGGGGAAGAGAAGATGAAATTTGCAATGGTTTCACAGAAGATATCACAACATTTAACTCCTCCACAACCTATACATTTGGAGCACAAGATCAAGCTTTCAGGGATTAGTCCAGCTGGAAATACTTGTTATGATGTGCTTGTTGATGTGCCCTTTCCGTTAGAAAAAGAAATGTCTGCTTTTTTGACTAACATTGAAAGAAACAAAGAGATTGATGCTTATGATGAACTAATATGTGCTGCTATAAAAAAAATACATGAGCATCGTAGGAGGCGGGCTTTCTTTCTTGGTTTTAGTCAGTCTCCAGGAGAGTTTATTAATGCATTAATTGCTTCTCAGAGCAAGGATCTAAAGCTTGTTGCTGGTGATTCCAGCAGTAATACTGAAAAAGAGCGCCGTTCTGATTTCTTTAATCAACCATGGTAAATTCTATTTATCTTACTTCATTGTTATCTTTATTTTGTGTACATTTTCATGCCCTTTTTCAATTTAAATTCTGTGTGGAACATGGCTTTTTCACTCTGCTGGATTCGTTCAATGGAATACCACTTGGCATATTTGAAAATGAATGAAAATAAAATGTGTGCTTACATCCGCTGACAAGAACTTTTGCTGTCTGCTGGATCCAGTCAATGGAATGCCACTTGGTTTATGAGAAAAAATAATAAATTGTGCTTACATCCATTGACAGGAACTGCAATACAATTTTATTAATGATATATTCTGTTAGGAGTGTAGTCCTAGAAATGTTGATGTAGTATTACTGTGCGGTATGCATTTGATGTCTTTCGAATATCTTTATGTTGGCATGATGGATAATATAACCCACAACCACTTAGATGCTATTTTGTTTTTGCATTGCTCTATAATTTTTTGCTGAATATTGTTGCTGTTACCATATGATTTTGGAACTGTCAGGGGGCACCCCAATAGTTCTTTTTGCATAGTAGCAAAGCTGCCATTGTCATTTTCCTTTGGTCACAGAATGAGGCAGTTCATTGGAAATTCTTGTTATACATCATTGTGGTTTGCAATAGCATGATATATTGTTGTGTTTACTAGGAGAAAGAAATAATAAAGGCCCTTTATATGTATCTGAAAGAGAGAGTATATCATAAATTGCTCCAATGAGAAGCATATTCTAATAGTCTTGATTCTTACTCTTTTGTGGAAAATTTCAGGGTTGAAGATGCTGTTATTCGCTACATGAATCGCAAGTCTGCTGGAAGTGATGCTCCAGGGAGCAATTGAATTAAGATTTCTTGAATTATTAACAGGTGATGTATTAACTTCATCCAAACATCGGACTTCCTGTCCCGATTTGCTTATAGATAAAGAGTCTGGATTTTGTAGGTGCAGAAAATATGTTAAAGTGGATTTCAGATTGGCTTTTTTGTTTGTGTCATTTAGGGTTAAGATTGATATTTTTTTCCTTTGCAACAGGTCGACCCAACCCTTTGTTATGTTATTGATGCTTTCAATGCTAATTTGTTAAATCGGTAGGCCTTTCCAGTCTTAGAGATGCATCTCAAAAATCTGAAAGCACATTGGATATGGACACTAAGATGCCAATTTGTAGTGTTATACATATGCTATGGCTCATGAATATTTTATCTTGTTTCAATACTTTTGGCTTCTCTAATTGACATTGATTTAGTTGCTGTTGGTAGTATAAAGTGCAAAGCCTTTCACATATACAATTCAGGAGTGCAAGGAATACTCGCACTTTCTTATATTTTATTTATCTACTCAGCTACCCCTACCACTTCTAGTATATTGTCTTTTATTCCAGAATTCTACGATCAAATTTCATTGAAGAAGAGTTCAAAATTTCTGTTTTGCTATTATCCTTGTGGCTGTATCATCGAGCTAAATCTAAACCTCATGCGAGGGGAGGGATAGTAACCCTAATCAATAATGGCCGTTGCCAAAGCCAGCAATATTCACATATTGTCACGAACACTACACCACTACGATTATCTCTACCTACACTATACTTAATCAAAGAAACAAAAACACAGACTAATCTCATAAACTGACTTTTTTTATTCAAGCCATATGGCACATGTCTTGTAGTCATGGGCAATTCAATCTTGATAAATAAAAAAATTTATATCTTTTGGTAGGCAAAAAAAAATTTCCTAAAAATCCTAATAAAAACTGACCCAATTAACATCTTTTAGTTAGCAAAAATTAATTTTACTAAATGCTAACACTTATAGGATTAGTTAATATTTTGCATTAGACATGATGGTGGTCCTTTTTTTTTTTCTTTTTTTTTTTTTTTTTGTAAATTTTATTATAATTAATATTTTACAATAAGTATGATGGAGATTTTATAATGTTTTATTTTTAAGTGTCAAAGCCTAGGGGCTTGATTAATATTTTTCAGGAAGCAATAAAGATTTACCAACAATTGATTCTCGTATTATAATTTCATTTTTAACATATATTTTAAATAATTTTTGGATATTTAAAAGCAAAAAATATATATTAATATAGATAAGTAATTCATATTATTATGAAATCATTTTAGATAATAATATTATTAATAATTAAAAAAAATTAATTTGGAGATTCAACTATTTTTTAAAATAAGATTTTAATGAAATCAATTTGTAAATTAAATTATTATTTTTTGTAATAATTTAATACAATCAATTTGAAATTTTATATTTTTTGGGTAATAATTTTGTGAATTCATGTGAAAATTCAATTATTTTTTAAGGTAATAATTTATGAAATCAATTTGGAAATTCAATTATTTTTAGGTAATAATTTTATGAAATCAATTTGCAAATTCAATTGCTTTTAGGTAATAATTTTATGAAATCAATTTGGAGATTCAATTATTTTTAGTTAATAATTTCATGAAATCAATTTTAAAATTCAATTAGTTGAAAACCCTTATCATTAAAATATCATTTAACCTTTTTATATGCAAAACATTCTTACTCTACCCTACAATGTCAAATATGAGAGAACCTCCCATTTTGTTTAACAAAGAAAAATTTTGTTTCAACCTTGTAGGCATGAATATGTTTATTGACTTGAAACACATCAACCTATGAATGTAATTTCTTTCTTGACTTTAATAATTTTTACAATTAAAATCTTTTAAATTATTAGTGTCATCAACAAAATAATCAAATATATATCTCCATACCTAAATTCATTAAAGTTTTTTCTTCGATTTTGTGATTTTTTGATGAAAACATAATAAAAAAAATTAAAATTGAGATAGTAAAAAGTTAGGGTTTTCAAAATGTTCAATAATAATAATCTTGTCGTTATTTCTTATTTGAATAATACTTTACACATACTATCCTAACTATAGCATACATAGTTTTATTTTGAAAGCAATAGCACCATTGAAAAGTGGAAAAGACAGCTTTAACCTTGAGAAAATTATACACAATACCTGAATCCCTAAAGATCCAACCTTCATTATACTTCTGTCCTTGTTCAATATAAACACCTAACAACTATTATTGCCACTATTGGGGCTTTGCAGAAGCCTTTGAAGAGTACCAGAGGCCACATGATGGTCGCAAAAAGCTTGGAGACATTCGACAATTTCAGTAAAATAAACAAAATTTGAAGGCCTTGAGCAGGTGTCAAGAGCCATTATAAAGCCTCTTGCAATACCCAGGGCTCGATTTGGCCTTTTCAGTGCCATATAGGTTAGGTTTGGCAGCCATTGACGACACTGAGAAATTTACCAGCTTGTTAGTTTAACAGTAAATGTTTACGACGGGGGGGCTGGGGTTATTTTAAGAACCTGTGGGTTTATGTTCGATGGAACGCATAAAGGTCAACAAAAAGTTTTGAATAATGTTTTTTCCATTAAAAAAAAATTCATTTTCTTCAAAACTAATGAAGATATTTCAATTATTATTTAGTTAATATACTAAAGAAAAAAATCAAAATACGAATTATCAAATAACCGTTTTTGGGTAACACTATTCTTTTAATTAATAAAAATTGTTAATCACTGGTGGTAGACACTAATTACCATTACTTAATGTCATCTATAACAAAAATTTAAAATTAATTGATCGGACTATTATTTCTTACAAATAAATTATTATGATTAATTGAAAAATCGTTTTGAGTTAAAAAGTTTTGTAGTTTTTTAATATTTTACTCGATTTAAGTTATAAGTTTACAAATTTATTAAATTAATTATTTTTAAACTCAAATTCAGATCAATTCATATTTCGGTCAATAAACAAAAAAAAAAAACATATTTCAAAATAGTTAAATGGTATTATATTAAAAATTTAAACTTTTTAATTTAACTTACTAGGCTCGAAAAAGGACACTTAAACCACATTTTGAAAAGAACACATAATGTTTGTGATTAAGACTACCACTGCCCTATGATTACAAGAAAATTTTCCTAAGTTTGAGCTTATCTTCAATTTCTATTTTTTTTTTTTTTTAAATACCATTTAAACTTTGTCGTTTCCCGTTTTAATCTTTGCATTGGGTGATTTTTTTTGGAATCTAAATTTACAGTCAATTAAAAACATTTGTAAATATGCTTAGCTACATATTAGCTTAAGTAGTATATATGATAACTCTTTGAGTTAAATATTACCTTGTAAGCAACAAGTTCAATCTAGTTTAGCCAAATGCTATCCAAGAATCATGTTGGTTGGCACCTTTCCGATGGATTCAAGATTAATGTGTTTAAGAATTGAAATTGTAGAAGATTAAGATTGAGATTGCAGAAGATTTTGATGAATTTGAGACATTAAATCTATCAATTTTTTTATTTTTTATTTTTTAAGTCGAGAACTCACATCTACGCCAGTCGATCAACACATTTATTTATTATTATTTTGTATTTTGCCATCATTGGGGGGAATGGGATTGGGTTATTAATTTTTTATTAGGAATTTTAAGATATTTAATATATATATTCAGCTAACTTGGTGAGCCAATGCCCACAATTTTACGAATAAATAATATGGCAAATCCAATCATTGACTCATTGCTTTGGCCGCCGTTCGCGGACTAAAACCTTCAACCCTCCGGCCATATTAGCCGTTAAGAGTGGAACAAAAACCGGCCGCTTCTTAGTGACTGGTTCAATCTCAAACTTGCTTAATATTGCGCCCACCACATACTTCATCTGAATAAAAGCCATTTCCTTCCCTAGACACACCCTTGGACCTGCCTGAAAAACCGGGAACTTATATGGGCTAACAGAGTTCAACACTATGTTTTCTGAATCCGGTTCGTTAAACCACCTGTCTGGTTTAAACTCCAAGCAGTCCTTCCCCCACAACTCCTCCATTCTTCCCATTCCGTATGGAAAGTAGGTCACTCTATCTCCTCTCCGAACCCGCGTGCCGTCCGGCAAAACGTCGTCGTTGGTGGCATGTTTGGAGTCCCATGCAACCGGAGGATATAGCCGCATGGATTCGCATAAACATGCTTTCAAGATATTCATCTCTTTTAAAGCTTCATAGTCCAATGGCCTTTCTCCTTTGTTGAGTATTGATTCTACTTCATCTATAATCATCTTTTCAATGGATTTATTTTCAGAAAGCAACCAGAAAAGCCACGTCATTGCGGCGGATGTGGTGTCTCTTCCCGCCATTATGAAGCTGATCACCAGGTCTCTTGTGACTTCATCGCTTTGTCCAGCTGACAGCATTCTTGACAAAAGGTCTTCGTCGTGTTTTCTTTCTGAGTCGTTTTCTAGAGCATTCTTCTTGTTTTGAATGATTTCCCAAACCGAGTCGTGAACGAGGCTGACAGCTTCTTTGAGTTTCTTCTCAGAGCCTATATTTAAGACTCGCTTTAGTTTCCAAATCAGATAAACCGGTGCAGTTCCTCTCATGGCACAAATCTCAGACGCTATATCAAAAGCTTCAACAAGGGGTGGCAATGGTTTTGAAAAATCCAAACAAAACGGGTCAGTACCCAAAGAAACCTTCCCCACAATGTCAAAGGCAAACCTCTTCAATATATCTTGTAAGTCTAAAACTTTTTCCTTCTTTCTTGCATCTTCAAGCATCGGTATCAGTCGATTCTCCACTTCTTCTCGAAGAGTTCTAACAGTGAATTCTCTCAACGACTTGGTGCTGAACTCATGGCTAGCTAGCTTGCGTTGCATGCTCCATAACTCACCATCGACGTTGAATATACCGCAACCGAGTAGGTCACCAAGAATTTCAGTGAAGGGTTTTCCTTTTGGGAAGTTACTGAAATTAGTTTTGAGCATATACTCAACGTTGGACGGGTTTGCCGTGACAATGGTGCGACGTGCACCCAGCCGGTGGACCAAGATGGTCTGGCAGGGAGAATTCGATAAAAGATCAGTGTACCAATCTAGAAGACGGTGGCGATTTTTATAGAAAGAAATTAAGCAGCCGAGAAACGGCTGAGAAGGAGGTACATAACCGGAAGATGTCAGTCTGTGAATTCTAGAAGAGAATAATAATTCTACGTCAACGAATGGTAAAAAGAAAGAGAGAATGAAAATCCCAAAAGAGAAAAACAAAATAAGAAAGACAAACATGTCTACTTGAAGCAAGTGTTGCAGAGGGTTCAAAGAGAGCACGTACAAGTAAGAGACGGCTGAGGTATTTATACACGGAAATTTACGAGAGAACCAGACCGTGGTGAGCGACGTGGCCTTTGTAAGATGAAGCGACCGAAGACACGAGTCTAATTGTCACGTGGAACTTAAAAGGGGAAAGCTTGAAAATTTTGTGTCCGACTTTTGGGGAATTTAGCTGTATATAATTAATAGTACGGGATTTAAGGGATTTTAGTTAACTGATTATACAATTCAAATAAAATCACCAGACTCTTATTTACAGAATTAATCCATAAAAAATATCTAAAATTTTAAAAAATTAAATCTATTTTCAGTCAAATAAAATCACCAGTCTCTTATTTACAGAATTATTCCATAAAAATACCTAAAATTAAAAAAAATTAAGTATATTTTCAATCAATTCGAATCTAATTGATTAATTTTCAAGCTAATTAGTAAATTAAAACGGTTATGATTATTACCTAATTTGTTTTACAATCACGAATGTTTCATCATCAAATCCTAATAATATCATATTAAAATAATCAATTTTATCATAATAATATAATATTAAAATAATCAGTTTTTAGGGGTTTACAAAAATTATTAAAACCATATGTCACCATGATAATAATAATAATTAAAAAGAACTGAATTTTCTTAAATTTTTCACCATTTTTAAAAATCCTACATACTTTAGTTCCCAACCTTTGAATTCAAAGATTCAATGTGTTTAAATACTAAAATTTATGTTAATTTAGGTTTTGAAAAGAGAAAAAAACAAATTGAATAAGGAAACCTGGTGGCTGATATGGAATTCTTCAATTTGTATAATAAAAATACAGGAACAAGGGCTTCATGTGAAAATTACCCAAATCCCCTTCTTCGCTTAAAATATTAATTAATATGAAAATACATAATTTATGCATAAATAATTACACTTATGGTATATTTATCAAAATTACCACAATTTAATTTCAATTAATGAATATTTACGTTAATTGAGTTCTACGTTGTAAATATCTAATTTTGGAGTTTGGGTACTTCTGTCCACCCAAAGACAATTATGGATAAACATTAATCGGGAGATTTTTTTAATTCCCATGTTAAGAAAATAATTTTGAAGGGTTAAGAGGGTGATCCCATGACCCTATAAGAAATATGCCTTAACCGAAATTATAATTGTAAATTACGAGTAATTAATCATTTTAATTAGAAAATAATCTCAAGTTTCAACTATTTATTTCGTAAATTAAAACGAAATCATTTTGGGTTTTACTTAAAATATGAATTATGAATAAATGTTTTACGACTTTGAGTTCTTCTTTTGTATGCCCTTCGAGTTCCCACTCAAGCTTCAAAAGATCCTGGAAATTAGAAGGGGCTCGTTATTGTATTGTACCAAACAAGAAGTGCGAGAAAGTTAGGCAAGATTTTGATAAAGGGAGAAGCTTACGTACCCAGTGACCTTAATTGCTGCTTTGGTGCAACTTTTCCTACCATCAATCATAATATTCACATGCACGCTTGAACGTGCATATTGAGGGCGATGTTTGGATTTTTAAGCTGAATTTTTTTTCTATTTTGGAATATAAAAAACCCTTAAATTGTGGCTTCAGAAAAGGAAATTTCATAGTGGATAATAACCATTAATTTGAAACGTTAAAAATGAATGACAAATATAAAATATGTTACACATTTTATGTTATATTCTAAGTGAGCTGGCTATTTGTAGAAGCTGACCTTTCGATTTCGACACCAATTTTGTACGTTATGGATTCCAATTTAAGACACTTAATTCTTCCATTATAATAATATATTTAAAATTTTAATTACGTTTTTTGAAAAAATAATATATGGTATTAAAATTATATCTAAATGACTATATTTTATTAATATTATATTTTATATACACTAATATTATATTTTATATATCAATTTACTCTTAAAATATTAAAAAATATATTAATATTGTATTTTATGTATCAATTTTATTTTTAAAATATAAAAATATATATTAATATTGTGTTTTATATACCTATTTTGTCCATTAAAATATGAAAACAAATTTTTGATTCAAAAAATTGATTAAAAATATGAAAACTAAATATAAAAAAAAACTTACGTAAAAACTTTAAAAAAATTTCAAACTTCTCTTAGATCGTGTGATACATACACTCAAAAAGTTTTAAAAATAGCAAACTCTCTTATTTATACACCCAAGACCTTTTGAAATTTACAAAATCTCTATTGCATGACTTGGTTCATGTGCTGCACAATTTTAAAACATGCATGATTCTTCACAATTTCACCCGACTCTAGTGCTAGAAGGACTAGATTTTCACACGTCTAAGTCTACCAACAACTACTAAATAATAACCTTATAGATTATAATCTAATCAATGTTCAAGTCATGCGATTTTATGTGATTAGGTTATACAAGAGGGATTTTACAAATGTTGAAGGATTTTAAGTGTTGGTTACGTTTGTGTGTGCCTATATGAATGTGAGACATTACGATTATTTGTGTTACCTCGTTGAATAGATAATGATCTTTGTTGTCTACATATTATTTTTAATATTTTATTCAAAGAAACTAATTATCTAATATTCTTTATTTACAAACTAACGAATTGAGTTAAAACTAACTTGTTTGAAAAAACTCAAAACAAGTGCTACAGGAAGCCCCACTTTGACTAGCAAAATTAATTATTTTATTTTTTCTTTTCAAAATTAAATTGATGATCCGCCGAAATATTTTTATCTGGAGAAGAAACATGTGAAAGATTTAACGCACGTGTTGTCATTGCAGAAGTTTCATTTCAGAGCGGCGCCTGAGTTCATCTTTTTCTTTGGCTTCCAAAATAAGCACGTGCTAGAATTTACGTAAGGCGAATAAGAAAGACTGGCCCACTCCAATTATTGATAATAAAATTAGGTTTTGGTTCGTTGTTATAAAATTTATCTTGTTAGATTTATAGTTGCGGCTAAGCGGCTTGTTATATCAGTTGCAGTCACATCAAGTCATGGAAAAAGATATAAACGACGACGTATAAAATGGTGTTTTATTA
This sequence comes from Anacardium occidentale, assembly GCA_026122585.1. Classification (NCBI taxonomy): domain Eukaryota; kingdom Viridiplantae; phylum Streptophyta; class Magnoliopsida; order Sapindales; family Anacardiaceae; genus Anacardium; species Anacardium occidentale. The sequence goes on from JAJEJH010000564.1 coordinate 182,134, forward strand.
TTATTCAAATTCTATGTTTTTTATTATTTTAAGTTTTGTCTTTAGATATTTTAATAATTGCTTTTTTCTTATTACAAGTTTACCCTTCGTAAAATTACAAAATCGGTTGTTAAACATTTAATTGGTACTACACTTTTTTATAAATAAATTAAAAACTCTAGTTTTAAATAATTTAAAATTATTCCATCTATTATATTAATAAATATGCACTAAAAAAAAAAAAAACTATTTTAGAATGAATGATGCAGTAAAATTTGTAACCTGTATTTAGAAAAGTTCATGGGCTCATCTTAAATAAAATATAATATTGTTAGAAATTATAAAGGAATGAAAAGTAAAATTAGAAATGAATTTAATAAATTTAATGGTGCCTCTCAAAATAGCAATCTTATGTTAATCCTCCAATTTTGGTAAATATTATAATTATTTATTTTTCTAAAATAATGAATCAAAATAAAAATTATAATATTTTAGTATAATAGAAAACATATAAAAACACCTACCAATACTTTTTATTATGAAATATGATTTACCAATCCCTTTGATATTTATTATAACATCAAAATAAGCCCATAATGCAAGTAGATACATTTTAAATGATAAATAATTTAATTTGTATTTAAATATGATTGAAACCATTATGTATATAAAAGATTGAGTCACTACAAAATTTAAGTTGTAAAATAGTATGATTGAAGATATATTTAAAGAATTTAAAAATTTATTGTTCAAAATTATTAAATAATTAAAATTTTGAAAATTAGTTAAAATTTTTGTTATTAAATTTAATTTTAATTACATACTTGAGTGTGTATTATATTTTATTTTTCAATAATATAATCGCTATAAATGAAGCCATACCAATAAAAATTTGAAGGCATTATACTCATTTCAATTTCGTGAAAAATATTTGAAAGCTAATATATTAGATATTAAAAATACTTAAAAAAAATAAAAGGCCAAACGATTTATTCCCACCCAAGTGTTTTCTAATTGACAATTTAAAAAGTCAAATATCCCCCCTTAACTAGTTTTCATCTAATTTTATTAATATTTGATGAAATAATTAAAATACCCTCTACTAAAAATATAAATAATATTAATATTAAAATAAATTTTAATATAAAACAATATTTATATAATAATAAAAAATTTTAAAATTAAAAATTAATAATTAAAAAACAACCATCACGCTTGTAACATCACCGAGCAATCGCGGGTTATCGAAAACCCACTCAGTTACTAAAACTCCACTACCGAATCAATTAACTTATCAAATTTAACTATTTCACTAGCTGGAGATACAATATCCTGACAAGCCAAACTCCCAGCTTAAAAAAGCATAAAAATAATTAATTTCAAATATATCATTGTTTCACCATCTTTGGAGCAGCAAAAGCCTAACCAGATTTGATCGCTTATGTTAGATCCGACGCTGATCTAATCGTTGATTATTTTCAATCACTGATTATATTTTTGATGATATTTTTAAAATTTTTATTATTATTTTAATATTATTATAATATATTATATTTATTTTTATCAATTAACTTTATTATTTTTTTATTTCAAATTTGTATAAAAAATAAATTATATTTTAATTAATTAAATTTAATAATTAATTATTAAATTTAATCATTAATTTTAATTAATAAATAAACATTTGACTCCTTAAAAGATAATACACGAGATTTTGTTATTTAAAGAAACGTGGATGGGAATAAAAACTAGAAAAAGACAAGTGGGTCTACCAACTCTGAGGGCTTAACATTAACGTCCCGGTCAGACAACTTGACATATAAATTTGGCCAAAGGACATTTTCCCACCCATAGTTTGAGGCGGGGACAAAGTCCCACCCGCTCACTTTTAAAAGCCCGAAATCCCACCCGTTGACTGTTAAATCTAACAGTCAACAGTAAGTCAAGGGGCAAATTTATCATTTTAGAGTTAAAATTTATAAAAACATAAAATAATATTTATATATATAAAAAATTATATTGTAATTTAAAAAATTTTAAAAATTTTATAAAATTATTAAAAATATTTATCTTCTTTATAAAATAAAACTTTCACCACTCACGCATGCATGGTATGCTGTTAAATGTAACCAAAAGCTGCCGCTCCGACACACCGATCCCAGAGAGGTCAAATCGGGCTCCTCCGACCTAATTTCCGGGAGGCGCCGATCTCACTTCCTCCGGCTGCAAAAGCGACTCTAAAATCTACTTAAGGCTATTTGTCGGCAGCCACCGAACAATACGTAAGTATGACGCATGGCCGGCTTTTATTTTTTTAAATTTAAATATTTTTTTTAAGTAATTTTAAATTTTTTTAAAATTTTTAATATATTTAAATATTATTTTATATTTTTATTAATAAAGGTATTTTTGTCATTTCATCAAATGGGTTAATGAATTTGGATGGAAATTGGATGAAGGGTGAGAATTTGGGCTTTTAAAAGTGAGCGGGTGGGACTTTGTCCCCCCCTCAAACTATGGGTGGGAAAATGTCCTTTGGCCTATAAATTTTCGTGGCAAACTGCCGTAGGCCATGCCGACTTAATATATATATATATATATATAGTGTCGTCGACAGAATTGAGTGGTTCCCCCTGCGCGGTGTAAGAGTTAAGAGCTGTCAGGGGCTCTATCTCTACCTTCCAGATGGAAATGTCAGAAGCCCATTGCCGACTGAATTTGTTACTGACATTCCAAACGATCACATTCACCTTCTTTTGTCTCTATTTCCAATTTCAATTCTGTCAGTACTCGTCTTCCTTCTCACCCATGTTATAATTTTTTTTTTTTGCAAAGTTTTCTGCTTAGAAGACTGCCTGGACAAGATGGAATGACAAATTGGTTTTGACTGAGAGTCATGGCTGTTTATCGGATTCTGCCATGGAATCTATAAATTTTTTATGATGCATGAAAAAGCAGAAAAGAAAGCACAACAAGAAATGTAAATGTGATAGATAAAGAGAGAGATGGAATTAATAGCACGTGCAGTGGCCTACAATTGCCATAAGCTTTGCAGGGGTCCATTCCACTGCAAATTTTTGAGAAGCAGAGAGAGAGTTGAGTTGTAAATAATAAATGTTACCGGGACCATACCTGGATCGCGTATCTCTTACTCTGTCGTCTTGATGCAGAAGTCTTCAAGTTTGGAGTGGGGAGAAATACAATTCCATGACGACTCATCACTACCCTCCATTCGTTCGAAAATACTTCATTGGCTTTGTACATAGATTTTGACTTTCTCTGTCGAGTCACGAGCATTTATCAGAACCGGCATTTTCTTTTTGCTACTGGAAAGCGGCATACTATATTCGAGGTTCAAATGTAAAGGCCTCATAAGGCACGCTCTAACTAAGCTTTCCCTTAAGACCGAAACTTCCCAGGTCGATATGATAAATTTTCACTTGAGGAACATTGACATGAAAATCAGTAATTAGATTGAAGCAAAAATGATCAGAGTCAAACATATGCTCAGAAACAATATAGCCTAAATCATCCTGCACTGGAAACAGTCATCATCTTGAGCTTTACTATGTTCAAACTTATTTATGACATTATTTATAACAAAATGGAAGGGAAAAAGAAAGATGATAGAAGGCAAATAAAAAATTAACTTAGAACTTAAGAATGCAGGTTACAGAATCAATATGTTCTCATTCTTTTCAAAACAATATTCCTGAGTTACAATTCTCTTCTCTATCCTAGGTTACACAAAAGACAACATAATTACCTTCCATACCCTTTCCACCTTCAGAGCTACACTTAACTATTTGCACCTTTGAGGCGAGCAACCAGTTCATCCTGGCATTGGTTCCATGCATTAGCAAGACAGATGCAGAAGAAAATATTAACAGTAATAGATAATGAAGCACACCAGTCAATGGGCTTCATAAATAAACCAACAAAACAAATTGATAAATGGTTTCCTTCTAGCTTGAACACAGACGAGCTACACTTCATAAATACTAGTTCTTGGACTGTTAACTATATTAACTGAATAGACTTAACCAGATAGAAAGACAATGGGACTAGTTTAAGATAAAATTATCTGATACCTTCTTGCCCTTTGGTGAAAGACCTCTTTCCTTGAGAAGGGCACGAAGCCTCTCTACAGTCAAGCTGTGGAAGTCTTTCTCAGCTGAATGACTGTTTGTTCCCTCTGCATGTTCAAAAACCATTAGATATTTTCTAAAGCATATTGAGTTTTGTCACAAGATTTCAACAGCTCTATGTATACCACATATTGATTAAAATTCAAGTCCATTTAAAATGGGGCAATGAAAAAAAAAAAAAAAAAATACTCCACTTTGCAGTGAGGAACTATTGCATTATGTTCTTACCAAAAAAAAAACTATCACACTATGTTCTGTGCAATAGGCAGTGTTATTTCAACTTGAATCCAAATGCATCCTCATAACTACAAACAAGTGATCAACCAATCCAAACGATCAATTAAGAGAACATAGAAAACTATTTGTGGGAATTGCATCAAAATTTTATGGGCAACTGAGACAATCAATATTGATTATTAACTATCTTAAGAATCTGGAAGCCTGACAATCATGTGTAACCATCATCAACCATTCCAAAAGCAGCTCTGTTGCAATCCTGCCAATTAATATCAAGTATGTGATAAAGGCAAAAGACCAATTGAACCCCGAAAGGACTGGGACAGAGGAATATTGTATTAGAGAAAAAAATCTGAAAAAAAAAAGCCCACAAAATACTGAATATCCATTAAGTTACATGCCATATGCACTGACCATAGCAACAATATTTTACTTTTCCAGAAATGATAACAATGTCAAACACAAAAGAACAGCAACGTGAACTCCAAAAGTTACCTTGATGAGAGCTAGCTTGCAGGTTGGCTCTCTTGGCCGGAAACGTACTATTCAAAACTCTTTCAGCAGTCCTGAATATTTGAAGAAGGAAGGTATTAAAGAACCACAAGTAAATAGGCTGGATCACCAAAGATGTTTACAAAAAGAGAATTTGCAGGCATAGATTTACATCATTTGCAACAAAGAGCATATTTATTACATCCTCAAACGACAGCAAATACGACAATTAGCTCAAACACACAAGTATAAAAACCATAAAGACATGTCAAACCTAATTCTTCAAGAAAGATCCATTACCTCTTGTTATCAGCTCCAGCTACACCTTTCACATCCTTTGAACTGGCATCATCCTTTTGTTTCTTAAGAGTGAGTGACCTAATCAGAATGTTTTGTTGGTCTGTTTTTACCAGTTGGTCTGCTGCTAGCCTCAATTACAATAACATATCAATGTTCTGCATGCTATCCAAAAAATTGGAAAATTTATGTGATGTTTAAGAGATAATAATACCTGGGGGTGATGTGTCATGCTCACAAACGTAAACTCGCATACTAACCTGAACAAATGTTAAATATTAATATTTAAGTTCAATGTCGCAGAAAATGCTCCTGGAAGAGGAATCCAGAATTTTATAGGCAATTAAACAAACAGAAGCAACATGAAACCGTGAAAGCTCTAAACCCGATGATGAACAGTTAACCAACAACAAAGCAAGAAAATTTATTAAACCGAGGGATTAGAAATAGTAAACTTCTAATAATGCAAATCATATGAACATATTCACAATCAATAAGGCATGCCCAAAAACAATCCCTTCTGGCCTTCCCACAATTCAAAAACTAGATAAAATTAGTTGTGGAAGAGCAGAACAGATAAAATTAGTTGTGGAAGAGCAGAACAGGCCAGAGATCCCTATCTAATCAGCTATGCCTACCTCTCAACAACAACATACTGGAAAGGCTACAAGGAAGTAGGAGAATGATAAAATTAGCCATAATTACAAATAAGAAACAAAGAGAAGTACAACTGACTTGAAACCATCAAAATTTTCATTGTTATGGTAAATTTGTCGCTAGTTTAAGAGCTGCCATATTCCCAAAATCAAGGCCACTTTTTGAGGTAACGTGACCCAGTATAAAGGCATTTGTGATTTTCTAAGAAAAACCTCATCAGCCATGGCAGATAGAAGGATTGGGATCAACAGGAAGAGATGACAAAGGCTCGGAATCTAAGAGCAAGAAGTAGTTATTGCCTGGAAGAATTTTGCTCATCACACATTTGGTCATCGCCTAAAGCAAACCATCCTCATCACCCAAAAAAGCAGCTTGTACCACATCTGTAACACAACATCATGATGTGTTACCTTAAAATGATTCACGTTGGAACCACGGAGCCTTAATCTCTATAAATAGTGCCTTGATGTTTGAGTCAAATCATCACCATTCAACTCCTCCTTTCTAAGCTAATATTTTTGAGATCTTCTGTCATTAGATTTTCTGGTACACCTTACTAGTTAGTGTTCACCCAACGGAGAGGATTGACAATTATCCATGTTAACTTTAAACATGAATGGTCTTTGATAACTTTTGCTTAGCATATTAAACCACCTATAGGCTCAAATAAGATCAATCTTCCTATTTGCAAGATCACATAATTATTGCATAGCATAAGAAAATATGAACCAATCATAATAATAATAATAATAATAATAATAACAACAAACATAACACATGCATACAAATAAACTAAAAACCGAAAGATGAAATCTATATTCAATTACAACCCTAATATATGACTCCTGTGGAAAACCAACCACAGAAAATTCACAAAAATACAAGCAAGTACAAGTTTATTTGTGTTTATCAATTCGGAAGCCTAAACCCAAACTCTCCATCAGGCTTACAAGAAATCGATTCAAAAGATATAATTTTTTTTTTTTGGCTATTTACTCATGCGCACAATTTATTTTCCAATAGATCAATTTATTGAAAGAACACCTAAACAAGACCCAACACCTGTTTTGGGCTCTATTAATTATAAACTTCAACATTGCATACTTTATTTAACACTTCTCCCCCATTTTATCAGCAACCAAGCATAGAATAGATAATAAGAAAATTCAGAGACGAAAGTGAGGAATAATGAATGAATGAAAGTAAAGAGATGAAGAGATCACCGGACTTGCACAGATAACGGTGGACGAGAAGAGGCCACAAGAAGGAAGATTGGCAAGGAAATGCCATGCAGCAGAAGGTGTTTGATTTGAATCAGACGGATACGAAGTAAAGCTCTCCATGGTGCCTGAGAAACGCCCGTGAAGTACAGAAAATATGACAGAGTCAAGTAAGTTTTCGTTTTGTGGACTATTTTCCGCGTGGCTAGTCAGAATCCTAATGCGATTAGGATATTTTTTCAATCTTATCTGCTTAACTTCTTTTCATTTCAAAATTTTATATATTTTTGGGAAATTATTCTACAGACCACCATTTCTAATGCGAGTTGAAAACTGTTGGACATATTTGAAAAACCCTAGTATCGAACAATAAATCTATGATAGAACAGAACTTCTCTAGTAAATGAATACGCTTCTTTTGAATAGGAAACTCATCTGTGATTAGTTTCAGGATCGTTCGTCATCCTTGGTTAGAAATTTGAATTATTTCAGGATCCTTTGTTGAATCGTATTTGAATCTTCGTAAAATAATTCTACTCAGAAGTTGAACGGAAGTCGAACAAAAGGAGTTCTATTCCAAATTATCTACTTGAAAAACCATCAAATCAACAAGATCTTCTTATTTACGACTTCATTTTAAGAAACTCGCAGATATGAACAAGACCATACCCTAATCAACATTCATATACAGAACAAAATGTGCGATGCAGTCAGGTCTTATTGCACTAGTTTTGAATCCTCCAAATCAATCATCCCGAAAAAAACTGGTGTGAGAACTGGAAGAGAACGAAACAGAAGAGAAGGCTCAATTATATCAACTATTGTCAAATTCAAAACCTAGCAAGTCTAATAATGAGGCTTAAGCTTACTTGAATCAAAATGAACCCTGCTTCCTCCTCCACAAAAGAAATTGGAATCAAATCTTTGAACCTTCGTACATTTTTAGGAGGAAGCAACAATAGCACTAGGAAGTAATACTGATTCTAGAGAATATAGAATGAGCTTGGGCCATTGGATCCGCAAAGTAAAGACTGAAATATTTTCCCTTTGGCTTATACGTATCTGACCAATTCAATGGGAATCTTTTAGCGTGAATAATATTTCACCCAAATTTAAATGAAGTAACATGTGCCCCCTTTTAAGTTTATAAAATATATATTTACCCCTGACCCGTTCACTTAATAAAAATTATTGCACCAACAAAAAAACAACAAATAAACAGACCCTTTTAATTCACCCCGTTATCTCTTTTTACCTCAAACAAAAAAATACAATGAAATAAACTATAAGAAGGATCTGATAGTAAAAAATCTTGTTACAACAAATTGAGTAAAAAAATATGTTGGATTTGAGAACTCCCCGATATCCCAATTTCTTTTTCGTCAAAATCATCACAATACCTTGTTTTATATTTATATCTTGTATTTTAAGAATCATTAAACGAGCTTATAATTAAAACTTTTACTTTAATTATTTGAAGACATAAACTCGTTTTCTTATCTTAATGGTGATTATTAGGCTTATCGATTCTCTCTCTCTTTCCCTCAAAGATTAAATCACAACACTTATATGATAATAAATTTTTGTTGACATAGAAAATGGTGAAATGAACGATGCAAGTGTTATTATTTTATTATGTGTTTATTTATATCAAAATTTAGGAAATTAATTGATGATTTTGCTATTTCCTTGAAGAAATCAGATTTTTAATAAAAAAATTATTTATGGATTTAAGAGGTGAAAACTATTTTAGTCCAAACCTTATGTGATATAGGGAGGGTCTCTTTCGTCAATTATTAAACCTGAGGTATATTTATGTGATTTTCACAACCTATAACCACCATGCCCTACCGAAGGAGACAAAGACAAAAACGGAAAACCACGGGCAGCCGCCACGTCACGAATCCGAATCAGCAGTTTTGTCGTCAAACACGAATTGCGCAAAGAACGCACCAGCGCACGTTAGAGTGACGCGCCACTGGTCTTTATTAATTACCGGGATAAAAACTTCCATGCTCTCTGACAATTATAAACTAATAGACAAACGGATAAGCATCAGCGATTTGCACGTCAAGACGATTATTTCCACCTTCCTTTGACGATGCGGCTCTATCACTTATCATGCCACTACCTCATATCAACTCTCCACGTGGCTTTTCCTCACCTCTCTCAAGCTTTTAACGGACAGATTAAATGTGGCATACAATACACTGTTCTATAATTATACACCATAGTTAAAGCTAAAAGATTTTTTAGTTAATTTTTAAAGATTGATTATTACGCCTGTCAACTTTGGAGTTATATAGAAGAAGAGAAAGGAGGAGAGAGAGAGAGATTGAGAACAGTGACGATGGCGAGTTTGCATTCGCGGGGACAAGAGAGTAGTCCACGGCAGGAAGATAGTCCGAGGAGTCCGGAGGCGGCGCTGGGGATGAAAGTGGAGGATCTGTGGGACGTGCTGGAGCCACAGTTGAGTCCTACTGAGAAGCTTAATGCTTGTTTCGAGGGCATCCCCGTCTCCGCTTTTCCTCCTGCACCTTCCTCTCAATGTAATTTTTTTTCCTCATATGGTTTTGTATGTTTACCTTTGTTGAATTTGCTATTGATTATTGAATATAAAATATGATTAATTTGCTTACACTTCCTTGATCATAGATGGATGTATGCCTTGTTGACTTTTGTTTAAGTAGCCCTCATTTCGGTGGCTTCATCCTCATAGTCATAATTGGATTGCATTAGTTTTGTTGAGATGATATACTCAAGTATTAAAAAAGACAAATTGGTAGGAGGTTCTGTTTCTTGAAATTAAAAAAAAAAAAAAAATCTTCCCTCCCCTGTTGCACAGCATGATTGGGTTTGGACGGCCTTCGGTGGTAGTTGGATGTAAGCCCTTACAGAATTCTATGATATTCATTAGTAGGGAAAAAAAAAAAAAAGGAGTTTGGTCAGCTGTTTTGTTTCTTGAAATCATAATTCTTCCCTTCCCTTTTGCGCAAGAGATGATTAGATAATTTAGATTTATGTTGACTTGTACATTTCTGCAGCTTTTGAATATGATCTGGAAGTAATAATTTTTTTCCTTGTTTATATAGTGCATTTTTAATTTTTTTATTGGTCTAATATTTATAGATTGTTGTATGCAGTGATTGAGATAAAATCAGACACAAGTCTAGCTGAAGCTGTTGAAATACTGGCCCAGAACAGAATTCTCAGTGCACCTGTTGTAGATGTTAATGCATCAGAGGATGCGAGTTGGATGGATAGATACATTGGAATTGTTGAGTTTGCTGGAATTGTTGTATGGATTTTGCATCAGGTTAGATTGTGTCCATCTGTCACTGAAAACCGGAGTGGTTGAATTCAGTTATCTTGGATGCGACATGATTGTTGAGTATTGATATTGTTTTAATAATATCAAACATTAATTACCGTTAAAAGTAATGGAACAAAAATCTTACATCATTAAGGGAATGCCGCCTCTTTAGCTTACTATTTTTCTGACTTGGTCAGGGCTCTGAAAAAAAAATGTTGTCTTTTGTTTGACAGACAGAACCTCCTTCTCCTAGGAGTCCAAACAACCGTACAGCTTTTTCTGTTGCAGTTAATGGCAGAAGCAAAGCTGTTGAACCTGAGAGTTTAGGTCCTGAATCTGCTGCAATGACTTCTGGAAACTTTTTTGAAGCTTTGATTACTTCTGACTTATATAAGAACACGAAGGTCACAATTCCAACTTCAATTGCGCAATAAACTTCTATCCTGATAGCTTTCATTGTAGTGCTTAAAAAATCTGCTGTGGCAAATATTAACTTGTCAGTTTACAGGTCGGGGATATCTCAGGGTCATTCCGGTGGGCTCCATTCCTTGCTTTGCAAAGCTCCAACTCCTTCTTGACTATGCTCTTGTTGCTTTCAAAGTACAAAATGAAGAGCATTCCTGTGGTTGATTTGAATGACGGAAAGGTTAATAACATAATCACCCAATCTTCAGTTATCCACATGTTAGCAGAGTGTGCTGGCCTTCAATGGTTTGAAAGCTGGGGAACGAAAACACTTTCAGAAATTGGTCTTCCCGTGATGTCACCTAAGCAAATTATCAAGGTTTGTGAGTCCAGTTAACTCAAGCAAGATGGATTGCTTTCAAATGTGCTAACTTTTTATTGGTCTCTCCCAAATACTTTCATAATTTGTTTCAGGTGTATGAGGATGAGCCTGTGCTCCAGGCATTTAAGCTGATGCGGAGAAAGAGAATTGGAGGCATACCTGTTGTTGAAAGTGGTGGTAATAAGGCAATTGGAAATATAAGCCTAAGAGATGCTCAATTCCTTTTAACTACACCAGAGATCTACCACAATTATAGGTCTGTAGCCAGCATTGTGCACAGTTTTTGGTTGAGATGGTTAAATTACTGATACAAATTTATGTGATTTCACAGATCTGTCACAGCAAAGAACTTTCTAACTGCAGTGAAAAACTATTTGGAAAATCTTCATGACGACTCACCACTAGTAAGTGGCATGATTACATGCAAAAGCAGCAACACTATCAAAGAACTGATTCAGCTTCTTGATTCAAAAAGGATCCACCGAATTTATGTAGTTGATGAAGATGGGAGTTTGGAAGGGGTGATTACACTAAGAGACATTATCTCAAAGCTAGTACATGAGCCCCGTGGTTACTTTGGGGATTTTTTCGATGGCGTTTTGCCGTTACCTGCTGACAGCAGGGTTTAGAGGTAATAAGAAGTTTCCTTGTAACTTCTCCAAAAGCTAACAACCTTTCTTCTGCAAGTCATCTTTGCCTTTTTTTTTTTTTCTCGCTTCTGTTGGTGGTGTGTTGGGGAAGTGGTTGGATAATAATGATTGTAACATAGGTGATGCCCATGTGATTAAAATTTATCATTGGTTTGATGTAGTTAAAGTATGTTGCTGTATCCACTCCATGTGAGCCCTATGTGGAATATTCTAATATTCGCCACCACTCTTTTAGTTTGCCTTCTGATGGAAGGCTTAGTTTAATGTGAAAGCAAATAAAGCTTGTTATTAGTTATTTGTGTGGTTTAGTGTTTCATAAAGTTTTGTTTGGTAAATAATGGAATGGAAAATTCTCTGGTCTTTTACCGTACTTTTACATCATAAATTCTTACTGATGCTAAAACATACATTCGATGGCATCCTGAAGATCTTTTTAGCCGTTTTACTACGTTAAAAATTCAAGGATGAGGCTTCAAGTGAGTTAGTCATGCACGGTTAAAATTCTATGTGAGGACTTCAATGCAGGTTGCTAAGTGGGTATAAAAAAAGGAGGCCTTTCATATCTTTTCACCATAAAACCCAGCAAGAGTTGGGGTATTTGAGGCACTCAACATAGAACAGGCGGGGGGCGACTGAGTGTGATGGAGATTTATTCTGAGTCTCAAGCTATTTTGTTCGTGCAGTATGTTTAAATACTACCAAGAACAGAACGTGGTTTTGTTGCAATCATGTTTGGATTGGATGACTCTCTTTGGAGGGATTGGGAAGAGTCTTGGATTTTAAATAAAAGTTGGTTCCCCAATAAAGCTAGTCACTCCCAATATCCAGTTACTTTGATCAGAAGCGACAATCTATCGTTCATGGCAATGTTCCATAAGCTTCTCCCGCCTGCAAAGCCGGCGGTTATAATTTGAGAGCCGGAAAACGAGCATGAGAGATCAAATGGTTAGATTGTGTATATGCCACTCTGTCCAAACTGACCAACCGATAAATGAGCTCTCGTAGCCTCGGAGCTTAATTAATTTTCTGTAACTGTTATGGACAATAATGCAATCTGAATTGATCGCCTGGTCGCAAACGCTAAATGGGCCCATTGACCGGACTTTACAACAGAAAACGTGCCTTCGTAAAGCTACTTAACCAGTGATGTGAAACTCAAATCCATTCACATCCTATTCCACTGAACCTAAGAATTAAGATAAGATACTACTTTGATTTTGATTTTCAACTATCACACTCGGCACAATTTTGGTCGCACTTGTTTATTCTTACGTAGTTTGTGCTCCGGAACACCATACCCCTCTGGTACGCTTCACTTACTTCAGGCTAGAGATAAATCGACGAACATAACTTGGATAAATCTTACCACGCATGACACCATAGAATGTGGATATACATATAACCTCAAAGTTAACAGTAGTCATATAATCCTAACAATTTTCTGACGTTAAACTGTCACAAAGTATAAATTTCCGGTACTTATTTTGAAATTCCTTGTGTTTGAAATAAACCCCATTAATTGTGGGGCTGTGAAGTCAGATTTTCCATTCAACCTCTAACCAGTGCTAGTATGTCTATATGTAATGAACAAAACTTAGCAAGGACACTAACCGTGTAAAGGATACAAAATTGCCCATTTGCACAAATTTAAACTAAATTGAGGCTATCTCTATGCAGGTAATGAAGCAGTATTAAGCACACTTGGATACAACTGCCATACCACTAGCATCCAAAACATTGATAAGGAGAAAAGTCCAACATTCTACAGTCATCTTAATTATTTGAGTTTTTGATACTTGACCCAAACTTTGACAAGCTACATAATATTCCAACACATTGATTAAAATCAACATTGAGTCTAAGCACAGTATCCAGCTGAAGACTGCCAATTTGATCCAACCATTCTACATAAATTTCATTAGTCAAATTCAAATGGCTGAAAATGAACTTCCTATTATGGTCAGCAGGAATGATGCAGAAGTTACGTGTTTGAGCAACTTCTCTAACAATTCAGTAACACAACTGCCCATTTGATTTGAAGGAATATATTATCTAAAAGCCTTCCAGGAAATTTTAAGACAAGAAGAAATATTGAAAGAAAGAACAATTTCTTACAATAGAATAAGATACAGAGAATACTCTATTCAATGAGTGAAAAGACAAAACTCCATCACAGCACATTATTGCAAGTTGTACGCTGTTTCATTTTGCAGACTAACATGCTTAAACATCTTCCTACATCCCCTCTCCTAAACGCACACGTGCACAAAAACACACACTCGCATCCTAAGAATTCAGACAATTACAAAGAGGTAAATATGAAAGTGTGGCCATAACAATACTAAATACTGATGGAAATTCCTGAAAGTATGTGAACCATTAGACGATCCATGAATACAGAACTACAGTCTACAACACATGTACAAAACTTAATACAGTATATAGAGTTTGCAAGGTTAACCAAAAAAAAGGCCTTTGTTTTTAACATTAACACCAATATAAAAAGCATATAATCAGAATACATTTAACAGGTACACTCCTTGACAAGCATGAGGCTTACCTGTTACAAGAACCCTGAATCTTATGTACTCTTTCTTCTCAGATGATGAAGAACACCGGGTGATCCTTCAAACAGATCCAATAAATAAGTCTCTAAATCCTCTGGTGTGTACTTTATGTATTTCCCAGCATGCCTTCCACTCTCTAGCTGACCCTTAAACCTTCCCATAAATGAGCGATAAGCTGGAATCACTTTCTCGGATATTGAAATCCTAAGTTCTTCACGAAGTTGTGGATCTGGAACCCTCCAAGCTGTCTGAACCCTATATATTTCTTCAAAACATAAATTGAAGCTCTTAAATCTCTCCTTCAAGGCCATCTTAGAGGCATTACTGGAGCTCCCACCAATTCCTTCATCCTTTAAACAAGACAAGGCCCTGCTCCAAGAAGCCCTTAGATAACTTGTAGCATACTGGCGTACCTGACCACGCCTTTTGCGAACCCAATTATCTCCCAAATGCTTCCTGAGCTCAGAATCCTTCACTTTCTGCACGATGTACAGAATATTATTCATCAAAAATACATACTGCATCGCACTATCATCATAAAGTTTAGATTTCTCCTTGATATTAGATTCCAAAGACATCAACAATAACAGCAATCTGCGTGCAATCGGGGACATATTCTCCAAATTATCACCATCAGTCCGCAAACCATCTGCTTCATCCTCATCCTTTTCCAACAGATGATTGAGAGTCTCACTATAATCCACAAGGAGTTTTACATAATTCATTACATAACGTGTAAGTGGATGAATCTCTCCACCCTGCATAGGCTTCTTGGAAGTTTCACTTTGCACTGCATTCTCAAACTCTGCAAAGGTCCCTTTGGCAGCCTTCCCCAATCCATTTAAAACCCCAACAACCTCACTACAAACAAACTCATCAGTAACCATCACCTGCAAGTCTGGAAAAACATCGGCCAAAGCATCATACATATCCAAAATCCTAAACAGCTTCTCAGACGACCTTTTTCCTATGGCCACAGCCTCAGCAAAAATCAACAACTGCATCACACACCCTTTGACAGTTTCATTAAAACAAACCTCTTTTGTGGAATTGAACTCATTAAAAATATTATCACAAAGCCTCTTTTCACCGCTCAGAAGAACCCTAACAAAGATTTTAATAGCTTGTATCCACTTCTTCATCTTCTCATCCAAAGAACTCCACTCAATCTTCTGCACTTCTTCAATACTCAATTTCTCAACACCAAGAATAAGCAAATACTCATCCAATGCATCACGCCTAACATTGCTATAAGCCTGAACACACTCTTTCTCATAACCCGACCTAAACATTCTATCAGCAATCTCTCTCAATTCAGCAAGTGCATCAGCATTAATCAAATCCACGCACACGTCATCACCTAAACTCGCCCCTCTCTCGTGAAACCTTAGACTCCCATCACCAACTTCTCCGAAACTCTCAAACTCCTCATCGATTTCCCCTTCATTGGCAGCAAAAGACAGCGAAACCCTCTTAATCGATCCGTACAAACGATATGCATCAAGAGGAATCGTGTTCCGGATCAAAATATGACGAAACTCGTCCTCCAAACGCGACATAGCAATCTGGATCGCATTCTCCGCCCGGTCTACCATCTCGTTATCGTTTCGAACAGACAACTCGTCCATCATTTGCAAAACCTCATCAACAGCTCCGAGATATTCGGCGGCATCGTCCGGAGAATCCTCCCAGTTGGAATTACCATCCCAACTGAGAATAAACTTCTCCACCGAGTCAAACCGGTGGGCAGCACTGGACTCGCTTCTGACCAACTCCCCGATGTTTGAGAGACGATTATCAAAGCTCGAGAAGATTAAAAGCATGTCCTCACGAACTTCTTTAGGAGTGTTAAGGCTCTTGACGATCTGCTGAGCCGTCGCCAGGACCCGGTCCTCCCCGCCGGGGAGTATGCTAGTTGTCGTGGTAGCCGCCATAATATTTCTTCGATATGCAACAAAATTCCACGCTAAGCCTTTCAAACAAAAAGAATTACCCTGATGGAAACTGAAATCGAAGAATTAGGGATTCAATTCGGGACAAATTAAAAATAAAAAATAAAAAACAGATTCCGTAAAATTTCGCAAAGAGAAACGAAAAAGGAAAAAAAAAATCCCAGATAAAATTATGGCCGGCAAGCTTGGTGGAAACTTAAGAAAGGCAAGGGTAAAGATGGCAGGAACGTATGGGAAGTATTTGTAAACAGATGTCTGTACTGTCCTACTGCGTTGCGTTGTGTCGTGTTTCTTTAACGCTGTACAGTGAGGTTTTTTCTGGTATTTAATAGTTTTTTATTTTTCAAGCATTAAGTGATTTGACTTTCGTAATGCAGGAGACGACTAGATTTATCCCGTTTTAATTTTAATTTTAATTTTAATTTTTAACTATATGATAACAAACAACCACTGGATTTAAATAAGGTCAGAATTTACAAGCGTGACTGTGAATGTCAACTTGAGCCCATGCCCATGTGAACGATGATGACGTGTACCCTCGAACCCATAGAGAAAATAAAATCAGATATTAGTCGAGATGCATTTGATTTCCCAGACGTCTTACCTAACTTTGGAGATCATCAATTAGTTTGAAACTTTGATTTATTTATTTTATTTATTTTGTTGTTCGTGAAATTGTTGGAATTTCAAATTGGATCTGTGGATTAATAAGTCATGACAGACTGATATAATAGGATATAATAGAAAAAAGCTGTTAAAATGTCCTTTTTGTAGGAAGCTTTGAATGGGTCCAATTGATAAACCACAATTGGCGGAGCCATCAAGTTCACGTTCACACAAACACACACACACACACGAGAGGAGCAAAAACTATGTGCCTAAACCTAAATGGTTTTTAGAAGCAAGGAACAGTCTGACTTTCTGCCAAGCCATGACCCACAGAACAAATTGACTAAGTCCCACCCAGGGTTTCCTTTAACGACAAAGACCCACCCAAAAAGTTTTTATAACCCACATTTCTCCCCAAATTTTTTAACATTTTCTAATAAAAAACCAAAGTACTCTCTATAAATAATAAATAATATTAATATCAAACTAAAACTTAATAAAAAATAATTAAAAAATTTTAATAAAAATAAAATAAAATAAAAATTTTAAAAAGTAATTATCACCACTGTTATTTTTTCTAAATTTTAATTTTAATTTTAGATTTTATTAATGTATTATTATCAATTTAATATTATTTTTATAAAATTAATTTTATTATTTTTAAAAATTTTTATTTAAAAAACAAAAACACTTTTTTAATTACTATTAATTCTAATTAACAAACAAACATTTGAATTTTCAAAAATGTTTAAGTGAAAATTGATCATTCAAAAAAACCTTCGGCGGGAATAAGTTTTTTGGCCTGACCCAAAATATCTCATGACTGAAATTAAACTAGTACTTGATAATTGCATTCAAAAGTTTGAACAGGTCAGCCATAGGTACGTCAATGCGGTCTGTTTACCTGTCAATACAGGTGAAGGCTCTTGATCAGGACAACACGAATCCCATCCTTTTTAAAAAGAAGGCCGCAACATTCAATCTGACAGTGTTTTATGACCATGGGCTGAATAAGAGAAAGGCCAAAGAACAATATCCCACCCATAGTTTGAGGCGGGCATAAGGCCCCCCTCCAAGTTTCAAAAGCCCAATCTTCCACCCTTAGAAACAATTTAATATTAAATAAAATAAAAATCAGTATCACTTAGTATAATCATTTTAAGATTATAATTTTATAAAAAATAAAATAAATTTTATAAAAATATAAAATTTTAAAAAAATTAAAATATATATTAAAAAATTTTTAAAAATTTGAAACAGCCATCACTGTCGGTGCCGTGACGGTGACCGATGCTGACAGAGTCGTGACCCTTTTTTACCATCTGGTTTCAAGAGAGGCCAGATCTGGTCTCCCCATTCGGTGGAGGCGACCAAATCTGACCACCTCCGTCAGAAGAAGCTATCGAAAATGGTCGAAAATGATCAAAAATGGTCGACCTTGGTCCCAACAACCGTTTCCAACCTTTATTTTTTGTGGAAACGATCAGATCTAACTGCTTCCTCCAAAACTAAGGCGACCAGAGCTGGCCAGCTCCATCGAACGGAAAGATCAAATCTGATCGTCTCGACCTCTCTTGAAACCAGATGACTGAAAACGACCATCTGAACCCTTCAGCAGTGGCCACCACCGCGACACTGGCAACAGTGGCTGTTTTAAATTTTTTAAAATTTTTTAAAAAATTTTAAATATTTTTAAAAATTATTTATATTTAAAAATTATTTTATAATTAAAAATTATTTTATAATTTTATTATAAATATTTATTTTTTAAAAAAATATTTTAATCATTTAAGTATAAAAATTATAAAAAATATTATAAGGGGTGAGAGACTGAGCTTTTAAAACTTAGAAGGTGAAACTTTATCCCCGCCTCAAACTGGGCAGAAAATAGTCCTTTGGCCTAAAAGAAAAGCAAATATTTGCTTTCACCTCCATGGTGGTGGTGCTGCTACGGATATGATTTCTATACGGCATTCTAAGAAAATATCTAACCATCTACATCAAGTAAGCATGGCATGTGCTACAGTAATATCTACCCAGGTGTTAAAATGTCATTTGAATTTTCATTTAATTGCATTCTCAAACCAATATGAAAATAATAAACCTATACCTCAACAGAAAAGGAACGGTAGGTAACATTCATTTGGTCTTAAAACTCAAACTACTGCTTCCAGAATCAAACATCGATCATTTCTTTTTTTTTTTTTGCCTTGACAGTTTCACTAGTTGTACATCTAATCTTCCTTGAGAAAAGAGGAAAAGTAAACCATCATATATATTACCCATTGCTAATATCTATTTCTTTGAGTAGTTCATAACTGACTTTAAATTGACCCTTATCGTCTGCTCAGAACAGCTCTATAGACAAATTTGGAGGCAAAACCAGAAGAAATCTAACACAACGAAAAAACGGAGAGAATTTTTTTTTATTTCCATCAGTTGATCATTCTTATTCCCACTTCCATACAAGAAAAACATGGCAAACTTTATGAAGAATTCCTTATGGGATGGACCAGTAAGGTAACAAATTGGTTCCTGGTTGGGAGATAAGACCCCCAACAACCAATAGGCTACATAAAAAAATAATTGATGACTTCAATGATTTTGGTGAACTTCTTCCACAGAGCAGGAGTTACCCACGAAATGGACTTAACAGGTGAAATAGACTCTAGATACAAACCATACCTTTCAATGTGAATTATACTGCTAAACTATACCGTATTGGCTTCTTTTGAAAGATGCCCATTAGATGTTTCACCCTGACAAGAACAACAAACAGTAGTTAGACAAACCAAAAGATATGGAAACAGTCTCTGCAGTTAGTAACACATAGGGAATGACAGTGCAATACCATGTTAGACAACTGATCTTTTATGCAGTACATGGATCTCAGCATTGTATCTAAAGTATCTTTGGCCAATCGAAACTTCACATCCAATTCTCCTGGATGAGATTTGGAGTCATTTTGGAGCTGCACAGGAACATAATTACATTGTGATCTTGGTGTTTTTCAAACTATTATTCCAAAAACTTCACTACAGAAATAATTTACTCCAACAATTTACAACTTTGGTATCAAATAAATCTAAAAAGTAACTTCCCATGCCTATTATGAGAAGAAATGGCCAGTCTGATACCTTCAAATTGATAACAGCCACAGGGTCTGCCAATTCTCTTGACTCCTGGTTTGCCATGTCCCATGTCATTGCTTTTAACCGAGGCAAAACAACCTGAACATATTTCATCCAAACATGTCAGATTACATTGTTGTAGCCAACCCAGCCATTATAAATCATATTAGTGTAACCGAACGTCCAACCTGGTCCTTTAGAACCTCTTCACGCCATTCTCTTTGAAATTTCTGCAACAAAAGCGTCAACAGTCTTTGCAATTCAGGAAGTACCTCACTTGGAAACAGCTTCTGAATGTCATCCTTGCTGACATTCTCATAAACACACCTTCGAATCAAAGTCCTGAGGCATACCAAAAGCTGCCAGACCCAAAAGATATAGTAACTTTAATACAATCAATTCTTTAGATGACAGTTTAGAAATAAACAAAATTAATGGAATTTGAAGAAAAAATTCATCATAATCAATTATAGTTTCATAAGGGAGTTTTTGATGAATTGAGTAAACACACTGGGTCAAGGTCGGAGTCATTTTGAAGCTGAAGGATGTCGCGGAAGATGTGGCGGTCTGCGGTGTCAAGGCCAGTGTTACGGGTCCTCCATAGGGCTTGAAGAATGTACTCAACTGATTCTTTAGAGTTGGACCTAACCAGTAAGGGCAAATGACCCCATAGTGTTTGCTCCATATCTCGCTTTCCTCGGGCTCTTGCTTTGCTCTCCTTTTACCCACCCAACTGACTGCCTAAGTAGCACAGGAACAGAAACGTGGCTCCGCTGAAAAGCATTTTCTCAAAAATATAGGAAAGGTAGGGTGTAAATAATAAAAATATAAGGGCTTCTTTTCTAAAAATATGGAACAATAGCACTAACCCATAAACTTAACATTACTCAGTTCTTGGTCTATTTTCTTCTCCTCTTAACATTAATATTTCAATACTTTGACACCATTAAAAACTCAACAAAATTCTGGAAAGATGCATTCCAAAATCTGGACAGAATAATATCACAAACTACTGATTACTGATTTATGTCTTATAATAGCACAAACATTCAAAATCAGATAAACATGATATCCCAAACATTCACAAACATTTTGAGTACATTTCAAACAAACAAACATAATATCACAGCTTCACATTTCACAGTCTAACAGCATTCAAAACTGAGTCTTTCAAAACTTGGGTCAAACGAACAAAATATCACAAAGTTGGAAGACGAACTGACAGAACCTTAAGCAAATTCGCAGCAACATAACATTGGATGTTAATACATAATAACTACAATGAAAAATTCTGCTAATCTCGCAGTTCTTGATCTGCTTTCTTCTCCTCTTAATGTTTGATATTTGAATAATTTGGCACCATTAAAAACTTAACAAAATTATGGACAGAGCATTCCACGCAATTATATCACAAAATTTGCAACAACATCACATTGGATGCTAATACATAACACTTAATATGAAAATCATACCAGGGTTGTCGATGCCCTAACGAAGACAACAGTTCGACAGCCCGCAGAGAGTTCGAGACGCCGGAGAGGAGATGAGTTTCGAGACACCGGAGAGGATACGAGTTGAGACAACGGAGTGGAGCAGAGAATATGTGAATGTTAGATTACAGCGGGAAATTGGGAAATTGGGAGGGAAGCGCAGAAACGGTGCCTTCCTGTGCTTCCAAGCTGAGCGCCAGGACTTGATATTAAATTAAAGGGTACTTTTATCCTTCTGCAACTGTATTAAATTAATTTAATAAATAAAAAATTTATTTGGATGCAAATGGGACTAGATATAATTACGAGAATAATCAAATAAAGACACTAATAATGTGATAAATAAAATGATTTTGTCAAGAAATTAAATATAGGAAATATCTTAAATGTTTTTAAATATCATTAAACATTAAAATAGTAAAATGTATAAAAATCTCAATTATATTGAGATAATCCCAAAAGTTAAATTTATAATTAATTTAATTTCGGGATAGTTCAAAATATATATGATTTTTTTTTTTTTATAAATACTATTTGAATATGATCTAATATTAAAAGATAACTTCGAAAATAAAATATTTACATGAAATATCTATTTGGACTTACTGTATCATCTTTAAAATTTAATGTTTCACGTTACAAATAGGAAGGAATCCACAAGCAAGCGATTGGGATATTGGCTAGAAAGCCCTTTTCAAAAATGAAATTCCAAAGCTCTCTATTTATCAAATTGAAGGATTGCAAAGTAAATCATATTCTTGCTTTATTTATATGGTATATCCTGGGAGGATAATAAATTGATACAACCAATAAGAAGGAAGAAGTTGTTAATTATCTCAAGTTAAATCACTAATTTGCCATCACCAGTAGTCACCACATGAACACATCCCATCTTTAAAATGGTGGAATCTGCTGGAATCCCTCACTACAATTTCCCGTCGTGTAACCACAGCTATCAACTTCGCTGCATTATGGCAATCACAACAAATTCGATGGCTCTGCACAATTTGCAGTGGCATCCAATCTGGTGTATTGATCAGACCAAAAGCTATAGCCAGTTTCTCACTGTGGTACAGCAATACACGTTGCTCCTGTTCATCCACATCAGGAAGCAAAGTTTTCTCCTCCGGAACATACCCATGCTTAGAAATTTCTAGCATCAAGCTATCCACTTTCTGGAAAATCTCCTTGGTTTGGACATGGGATTTATCTCCGGAATAGAAAACATGAGATTGTTTCTTGACTTCAATCCAACTGCATGCTGGAAGCATTCTCAAACCCTTTCTTCTTAACGTTTGCACAACATTGGCTGCTTCCTTTAACTTACCACTACTGTTATATATATTTAGAAGCACAACATAATTACAAAGTTTTTCAGGTTCCATTCCATAAAGCTTCTCAGCAGCAAATTTCCCGAGCTCTAAATTCCCATGTACTCGACAAGCTGTTAGCAAGGCGGCCCACATATTTGCTGTAGGTTTGAACGGAGCATCTCTAATTAAGGCACAGGCTTCATCTATAAGTCCCTCTCGACCCAATAACTCGATCATACAAGCATAATGCATTGCTCGGGGCTTGATCTTGTGATCCTTACTCATTGACTGAAAAATCTCCCATCCACATTCTGACAAGCCTGAATGGCTACAAGCGGATAACACAGCAAGAAATGTCACATGGTTTGGTTTCATTCCTTCAAGGAGCATTTTTTCAAACAACTCAATAGCCTCTTCTCCACGACCGTGATTACCATATCCGCCAATTAAGGCATTCCAGGAAATGACATTCTTCAAGGGCATCTTGTTGAAAACATGACGAGCATCTTCTATTCTTCCCCATTTGCTATAGAAGTCCACAAGTGCCGTGTTTGCCACTATATCGAAACCAAAACCATGACGAACTAGACCTGCATGAGCTTGCTTAGCCTGTTCAACAGAAGCTAACCTTGCACAAATTCTAATGATCATAGAAAATGTAAACTGATCCAATTTAGCCCCAGAATTACGCATCTCATAATACAAATCCAAAGCTTCTTCACTATAGCCATGAAGTGCATAACCTGCTATAATTGAGTTCCATGCCACTGTAATCTTCTCCGGCATCTCATCAAAAACAAAATGAGCATCTTCAATGCTTCCACATTTACTGTACATATCAATCAAAGCACAACACACAAAAGTATCAGCACCAACACCCATTTTAACAGCACAGGAATGCAACTGTTGTCCCACAGAAATGTCTCCCAACCCAGCAGAGGCCCGAATCATAGTGGCAAAGGTTCTTGATCCACCATCGGAAAACTCCTCCCACATAATTAAAAACAACTCCAATGCCCCTATATAATCTCCAGAGTCAATTTGCCCCCCAATTAGTATGTTCCATGTAACCAGGTTCGTCTCAGGCATTTCATCAAACAATTTATGCGCATCAATCATCATCCCGCATTTGACATGCATTAACAGTAACCTGTTTCTCAAATACATATCAGGTTCATATCCATTACTTTGCATGTAATTACATAACCTCTTCACACCTCTGATAGACTTTAAACCTATACAAGCACTCACTAAAGCGTCATAGGTGCTTCTGCCAACATCAAAACCAACTTCAAGCTCCAAAAGCTCGAACAACTCAAGTGCCTCCCTATAATTTTTGTTCAACACTACCTTCTCTATCTGACTGCAGAGCACTGCTGAGGGTTTCTTCAGTGGCACTTGGCTCTCTTTTAATTCCTCGATATTGACTTTATTTAGCTTGGGTCGTGGCTTTAGCCCTTGCTCCATAAAAGAACATCTAATTCTACGAAACGGAATCTTCCATTTTCTTCTATCCAACGAAAAATAACATCCAGAAAAAAAGGATTTGTGTTTGAAATCTTTTATATTATCCGAAAACAAGAAAGGGAAGCTACAACTACTTTGAATTTGATTCAATGACACGTTCTGGTAACGTAAGAGCGGAAGCTCCATGCTCATAATCTATGATAACAATAACTATGAACTCTCAAAGGACTTGAGAAACCGTACCTCTGAATAATAGCGATGGTAGCTTCAAAAAGAGACGTTGAATTTCAAACTTCACTATAATGGAATGATATAAGGTTGCTGCTGATAAAAAGTGGTTGCTTAAGAGAGAACTTATGCAGAGAGTCAGCATTGAGAGATCCGCCCGAACTAGTTGGGGTGGTTCAACGATATTTACGAGGATTTGATGAGAAGGACTGAACGTGTGCTTCCACGTTGACACACAAAAATAGTAAAAGTGAACTGGTTTGAACTTTGATCTGATTAACAAATGGGAAATTAATAAAATAATGAAAAAACCTATAAGCTGTTAATAGTTACGACGTCGCTTTGTTACTTTTTAAGTTTTGATATGCTCGGACTCGCTTCATAATTTGCATTTCAAAAGCCATCGCCAGTCTGCCACCTCTAGTCATCGGGCGTCTTTGAAGCGACGTCGTTCGCAATCGTTTCTCTTCTGAATAAACGGAGAAGAGTTCAATGGCGCCCCATGATGTGCGCCGTCCGTTCAAAAGACCGGCAATCTCCGATCAACAGCGGCGTAGGGATCTCTCGCTGCTCCGCCAAGCACAGAACCGCCGTGACGCTCAACATCAGGCTCGTTGCTTAGCCTCCTCCGTCCTTTCCCTCCAAACCCAAACTCCTGAACCTCTACCCGAATTAGAGATTGAGCTCGTAGAAGAACCTGAATCCAGACCCCAAGAGGAATCCGAATCTCTGAAGAAAGACCTTGATGTTCGTCAGGCTTCAAAGCTTAAAGGTGCTGAAGCTCGCAAGTGGTTCGCCTCACAATTGATGCTTCCTGAATGGATGATCGATGTTCCTGATCGCTTGACGCACGACTGGTATGACATCGATGATATCAATAGTTAATTTTGCTTTAAATCTCTCATATAAATTGACTCCGCTAATTATGTCATAAATTCAGGCAAAAAAAAAAAAAAAAACCTAATTTTTACAAGTGTGCTTTGTGGTTTTTTTCATTGAATTTTATAATATTCACTTTTTTTTTAAATGTGATTTTGGGCTTTATTGGTAGGTTTGTATTGGCAAGGCCGGCTGGAAAAAGGTGCATTGTGGTTTCTTCAAACGGAACAACAGTTAGTAGGCTCCGGAATGGCTCTGTTTTGCATCATTTCCCATCTGCTTTGCCTTGTGGGGCCAGAACTCGAGACCAGTCTGGCTCTTCTCAATCCTATTGTATACTTGACTGCATTTTTCACGAGGTTTACTTTAATTTTGTTATTTTGTTGCAATCTGTTTGCTTCTTGGCTTTGCCTCAATGTTTGTAGTAATCTCACACTGGTTGTGGTTGTTGGGGTGCAGTCTGATCAAACTTATTACGTCATTGACATGGTTTGTTGGCGGGGATACTCTCTCTATGATTGCACTGCTGAGTTCAGGTTTTTTTGGTTGAACTCCAAGCTGGCAGAGACTGGGGCTTGTGATTCTCCTTCACGTTACCATAAATTCAGATTCAGCCCAGTAGCTGTCTTCAATTGTGATCCGAGTGGTCTGCATGCAGCATATGCAGGAGTGGTGTCTTATATCAAGGATGGGTTATTGTTTTATAACAAGTACGTTATTTCCCTTAAGTGCGTAAATATTGTTGTGAACTAAAATTTTCTCCAGCTTGCTGTTAGTTGAGAGATAGGCCTTCTGTAGCCAAGGTTACCTACAATTTGCTTGCTAGTATTTCTTCCACTTCATTGGCAGGAAAAATCTGTTACCTACAAAGGTTATTTTATAACTCCTAATATTGTGATGAGCTGCCAGGACTGCCGTTCTTTGCAAATGGTTTCATCTAAATGTTCTTGTTCTGTCACCTTCAACATCATGCTTATTCTTGTAATTGATTTCAAATTTTGTAGTTTTTATATTGCTGGAACTGATTAATATCTCATGTTGTTTTTCTCTGGCATTATTTTGTATTGTTTCCATCTCAGGCATGCTCATTATCAAACTGGAAACACACCTTTAGCATTAGTCTGGAAGGACGAACACTGTAGTCAATATGTAATTGACACTGATAGCAAAGGAGACATTCCAAGCCAACAACAGGTTAAAGTTGCAAGCCTCACTCTCCTGCGCTCCTTTATGTTTTCTTCTCCTCCAATTGAATTGTTTCATAAATGGGTATCTTCTAAATTGCTAGATTTGAAGCTTGACGTGTATTGTTCTGTGTTGACTTTGAGTGATGGATTTCTCCTCCAATATGTAACTGAACGTTCAAAAGATTTTCTTACTGCAACCGGAACCAACAGTTTCATAGATTGTGATCCTTAATACTCCTCAGAGTGCTATGCAAATGTACTTTGTTGGATCGATTATGATCAGTATCGGAAGAATTTAAAATTCATTTCTGTAATTAAGAGTAGAACTGTCTAGATTTGAGTGGGAATGGTTTTGCAACCATAAATTTTATCCTATTGGACTGAATAGAACAGGTTAGTGTAGATGGAAACCGAAGTTATAATGTTCAATAACAAAGGTTCATAAAACTTATCATTTTATGATGAACTCATGAATTCACATGTACAGAACTTAAAATTTTATTTTATTTTATTTTTATGTTATGACCAGCTGCTTATTTTCTTTTTTCTTTTTCTTAATATCAGGTAGTTTTGGAGCTGCAAGATGATGGAAAACTATCTACATCAGATGATCCTGCTGTCATCTTTGGCTGCTTAGATAGGGAATTCATACAGAGGGTGTGTTTCATTTGTAATTGTAATAAATGCCTGGATCTAGCATTGTCACTTTTGTTGTCAACTAATTGCGCTGATATTGTTTTCCTATTTAATTCATGTGATTCATTGCTTAGGATGTTTCTAGTACTTGCTTTTCATCATATGTCTGTGTGTCAATCTCATTGATATTTGTCTTTTTGTTTTCAATTTTCAGTCAGATTTACATTCTGGTAGTTTTCTAAAGTTTGCTATTGGCGATGGAGGATTGAGTTTTGTGGATGGGAAACTTGAGAAGGCTGATTTACATTATCTTGGCAAGACCAATCGAGCTCGCATGTTTGCAGATAGTTACTCTAAGGTCGGAACCATCCATAAGTGTGAAAACAATCCTCTAAAATTGTTTGTGAACAATGAGAATAATAATTATTTGATTGTGAACAATGTCTTTTATGTGTTTGTGTCCTTGGTTAGCTGGTTTACTTTGTTTCTATTTCTGCCTCCCCACATCCATGTTTTTTAAATGCCAATCTAAACACTGGTTCATGCCTTGAAATTTGCACTGCAGGTTATATTTCAGTACATGGTACGACATGTACCCCTAAAATTTGATGATCTGTTAGCTTCCGTTAGTTCATCAAATGATCAAGAAAACAAACCTCCTGAGGTCGAGATGGTTGGTTGACGGAGTGCAGGTGACTAATGTCTTTTCTCATAGCTTTGCCCGCTGCCCGCCATAAAGCCCACAAATATCACCGACCGGATTATGGTGGTTTCGCTTGGTATTTATCTGGCAAATGACAGCTAGGAAGTTTCGTATGATTCCAGCAAGGAGCAGGTGCGTTTAATTATTCGACCCTTTTGTTTAGACAGTGTATACATTTGGTCTGTATCTATTTGGGTTTAGTTGTAGGCACCTTTGCTTCGCAGAGATTGTACCCTTAGCTCAGAAATATGAGATCTGCTTGATAGATTATGTAGTAGTCTTCAATATTCCGATTTACATCAATGGGAAATTGTTTACTTTTTGTTTTTTCATGGCCCTTGTCTAGGCAGCTCTGTTGACGTTGAAACTTTTCATGAATTATGGGAAATTATCTTAAATTTTATTTACTTATTGTGCCAAGAAAATATCACAAGCTACAGCTAATTGAATATCAAGGAAGGGGATTTAAATTTGGATGATTTAAGATGCCAAAGTGGTTGATTCACAGCTATCGTGCACACAAGCTAAAACATCTCTGTAGTCCCTGGAAATGGTGAAGGAATCATAAACCTTGGCGTCTCTGCTCTTTTTATACTCAAATAGCAGAGAAGAATGGTTAAATGCAGTCATTTTGACAAATCCAAAGTCATAATCCCGGTAAAGACTCCAGTTGGGGATTGAGTCGGTGAACTTTGATAGGTGACTCCCTCCCCCGCCGACGACAACATGGATTGTCCCGTTAACTGCGCCTGAATAATGAGATTTTTCTGAATTCACACATTGATTCTGCAGCACCAGAATGAAATCAAATGATAAGAGAAACGCAATCAAGTGTCTGAGGCTAGGCATTCGACAGCTGGGAAATAAACAACAAAAGTCTACAAAATTCAAACAAGCAGCATAAGTTTAATCAAGGGACTCCAAGTTTTTAAGTTGTAATTTGTATAATTACAATCCTGGCAGAAAGCTTTCTAATTGGCCAGGCAATAATTTTTTATTTGTACCAAATCTATACCTTTCTAGCCCTCTGAAAAATGCATAACTACACGTAAGTGTTCTTAGAAAGCAAACATAAGGACAATGCGACATTCTTGCATGCAGAACAAACTACAGATATTATTAAAGGTTACACTAAAGGTATTCATAATAAAGTGTTCCAGGATGATATTGCATGGATTCAGAGCATTTAATCTTAAGTAAATGGTTTAAAAACAAATTTTTATTTTGCTAGAGTCCATACCTGATAGATAGGGCATGTCCTTTCATAATTATGGATATGGCCGTAAAAGGCAATGTCCACCTTATACTTCTGCCAGAGCCTCTGCAAACTTTCCCTTCCCATGGGTTCTTCAAATGAACCTTCCTCACCATACCACTCACCTGAGGAATACCCGAGTACACGATGAGCAGCGAAGATCAGCCAAGGCTGCTTCTGTCTGTCTGCTGATGCTAGGCAATTCTCGATGAATCTATGTTGTTCAGATCCCTCCCTCCAGTCATGCTCAGTATCAGCTATACAGAAGTGAAACATGCCATAATCAGTTGAATACCTGCCCATCAAATACGTCAAACACTATCAAGGAGTGCCTAAATTGAAGATGAAAATTTCTTCAAATGCAAACTATCTCCTACCTCACAAGAAAAAGAACTGCTAAATGGGCAGAAAGTTTAGCCTTTGGCTAAGTGTAATGCCATAGTTTGCATAAGGCGGTAAAAGGAGGCTAATATACCGTATATACAGGAAGCAATATATTAGGCTTTTATTCTATAATCATAAAATGTTCTCCCCCACTAAATACTTAATTCCTTTATTATATTTTAATAATAATGTTCAAGTTTAAGTCAGTAATGGCCAGTAGATAGTAGTTACATTATATGAGAAAAATGTATGTCAGTTACCAAAACTTCGCTCTGTTCTCAGCGGGAACATAAAATGTGGTCTCTGCTGGAACACCACATTCACCGCCTGAATCTTCAGTGTCATAGAAGGATCCTGAATTTGGCCAATCACGTTCATGATTACCACTGCAGAAGAAATCAAACACATTATACTTTGTCAGTGCTCTCACATAAAAGCTTTGATCTATTTTCAAAATGACAAGAAGTTGATTCACATGCAAGAAAACAGACCTTCCAACCATATATGGCACAGTTGATGCAATAGGTTCCACCTGGGCTGTGAACTGATCCCATTGTGAAATATAGCCATTCGAATATGTAAGATCTCCAATATGGAAAACTATGTCAATGTTGCTCAAGTCCCTGATGAGTTGGTCTGTAGTGTTCAGTGAACCTGGCTGATAACTACTATACTCATTTGAACCATCACGCTCACCCTGAAAAAGAAATAGAAGCACAAATCTTTCACATAACTCAGTTAACATTTGTCCTTTTTAAGAATACATGACAGCAGCAACAATGTAAGGGAGAGAGAAAAGGGCTTTTTGAGTTGCTTCCTAAATAAGATTAATGCTACTTTATTGATTAATTAACAGACAATAGCTCAAAATCAAGATGTCATCCCCAAAGTTCTAAACATAAAAATTCAGAAATTTACTGTTACTGGTCAGTACCTATCTTCTGCCATCAGGTTGATGTGAAAAATTGGAGTGTTGATATACAGACTACAACCTATTCATGGAAGAACAAAAGATCTAACAGTGGAGTGCTGAGTTTGGCCCATTTTATAATGATGAACTGAAAATAAAGCTCTATTCAGCCACTGAGTACTACCTTCGGGCTCCAACAACCGAGTAAATCTATAATTGGAACATGATTTTAAGGTCAGAATTTTGAAGACAGATGCTTAAAAAAAACCATGTTTCCATGAAAAAGTGGCCTTACAAACAGAAAAAAGTACTGCATTTACATTTTTTTTTGGCTGGCATGTATACACAAAAAGCGCGCCAGTAAACTCAACAATAAACAGAAACCACATGACAAACTTCCTAATTATAATACTCTCAACCCCCCCTTCCTCTTACCCCCCCAACCACCACCACCACCAAAAAAAAAAAAAGAACGAGTCAGTCTGAAGAGGCTTGTCAATACTACCTTCCCCATGTCACCAAACACTATGACACGCTGTAAAGAGTCTTGTCCAGGATATGGGTTAGATCGGAATGAATAGTACTTGCTCCAGATATAAGAACCGTTCTGTAAGTGATGACCCATCCTGTATGTATACCTGAAATACCGTCATGACAACAATAAACAAATGTCTCTCAACCTAAAAATATTTATACAGAAAAAGTTTATGACTCTTCAAGATGCATACTCAGAGTTTGGCCACAGATTTTTCAAGAAACTTGTGTGTATGAAACCAGGATCACGCCAGCCGACTGTTCGTGCAGGTGAACCTGCCGAGTAACAAGGTAACTACATTATGCAACAGGCCAGTGTAATGTAATGCTGCAACAAGTATAGAGCTAGTCCTATGGGATAGCTTCAGTTGCACGAAAGTCTTGACAATGAGACCATTAAAAATGTCAAATATGATATCACTTACCACACATGTCATTCTGAAAATATGTCAAGGTCCCAGCTGGTGACTGAGTTTGCACATCTCCCTTCAAACCCCATTCAACCAATGGAACAGCTTCATGGATGTCATAGCCACTTGTCCAGGTTACAGTCATCTATGGAAGATAGAAAACAGCAACCATATAAATAGCTATTGCATGTCCAGTGAGGTTAACTACACATAGGATATATAATTGCTTTTAAAGCAAATCCAATGATAGTAAAATTTATGCTCAAACATAGAACTTTTGATTAGTGACATCTTATTTAGCAAAGTCTGAATACATGTTTAGGAAAATAAATATGTTTGAAAGCAGCATTAGGCATCTTCCAGAAGTGACAGAAGATATCAAGAATAAGCAAATTTAGAGCTTCATAAAACTAAGGATTCCAAACTTAAGAGATATTATAGGAACCTTACAGAGCTTGGGACATACTAACAATTTATTTCACCAGCAATCATTAATGAAAGCAAACGTCACAAAACAATGATAGCTCATGTCAATAGAAATCTACTTACCTCATCCCACAACTTCCCATTAGCAAGGCGTGGATAGAGGGGTGCTTTAGGGTTGGCAAAAGATATGGAATTTGAAACTGCCACTAGTTTAGGCTGCAAAACCCAAGAACAGAATCAGCCCACTTGAAACTGAACAAAACATTTTGAAGATAAAAATGAAGAATGAATAAATGATATAAGATGAGTCAAGGCATTGTATTAACATATGTAAGAAAATCTACATTGAGGAAGAATGGACACAGAGACATGTTAACTCACATTTGACAACCCGCCTGAAAATAGTGCAACGGAGAAATCTGCCCGCTGATTTATAAGCAGAAACCGCAAAGAAGCTTTGCCAGTCTTCGAATAGCTTGCGTTTGAATCATTCACATACTTGTACTAGAACAAAAGGATCCAACATCAAATTGACTCTTTCATAATTAACTTTTTTAAGTGATATCAATGTACACACCTTTATTGGAGCTGAGCAGATATATGGTGTCTGTTCTTCCGGGTCATTTACAGGTGGACATGTTGATGAGCTGCACACCAAAATAGAAGTTTTCTAACAACTGAAACTTAAATAATTGGAAGCTCGAAATCATATTGTTATCAAAGAGTATATATTTGGTGATTAATAAATCACAAATATTCATGACACACTAATACAAAATATCTAAAAACACGGGTCAAAAAAATCCATTCTGTATGCAATTTGATTATTTGGAAATGAAAATCGGAATATCTTCCCTCCATTATTAATTCTTATCTAATCTCCCTCTTAATTCACTCCACAGGATGATGAATCATTAAAAAAATAAAAGTACCCTATTTTCAAGATGCTAGACCATATGTAAATATTACAAATCCAGAAAGTAAAAAATCAGTGTTAAATGATGAATAGTCTGAAGAGACTATATCCCATAGAAGTTAATGGTTTTTCTTAGATAAATCACACTTTAGCAGTTCATAGTGAGCCAATAAGAACCTTACTTAAATTTTGAAGGAGAAAAAACTCCAACCCAATCACCTATTGATGGATTTGGGAACGCAAGTTCAACAGTTACCCATTGAGTATCCTCCCCCTGTAATCATACAAATGAGAACAATAAAGTAATATATATATATGACAATCAGTTCAAGACTGCAACTTTTGAATAAGTTCAAAGCCTTCAATCAGCGACAAATACACTTAGTCATCAAGGGAACACATTCAAGGAGTATTTGTCTCCAAAATTTATCCAAACGAGATAATGAAACAAAAACAACTAAAGAAATAAACATAATATATAAAAACGAATACCTTTAGCCCAAGAACGTCTGGATATACTTTAACACTAGCAGAGTCATGGAACGCAAGAACAGTTTTATGAATAGCAATTTTAGAGAGGGGCTGCTCTTCAATCGCATTAACATGAGGCCAACTCAAACTTAAATTACAACTAACAATACATAAAAACATCAAAAGAAACAAAGAAACTAATTTGAGCCTCTCTTCCATTCTCTCCAAGTCTCCAATATTCAAACCCCAATAGATAACAAGACCGAATGATGATTATTGATGCCCATTAGATATACGGTATCAATCTTGGTTGACTCTGATGGATTGCGTTCCCTCTAAACCTAGTAATAGAAAATTAAGAAGCGTGAACTAGACGGAAAGAAAAGAAGTGAAGTTGGATCTCGATTCCAACGAGAAGAAGAACAACTACCCTTCTCAGTTTGTGCTTGTGTAGAAGAGACAAGACCAGTAGCTCGTTTCTTGCCGTTAAGTAACCAAATTGTGCTTAGCTGTTAATGGACAGTTCTGGAATTCAATAACATGCATGGGTTTATTGGGGGGTCACAAATTACATTTTCCCACCCAAGGTTTGGAATGAGAAAATTTTCACCCTAGATAGCATAAAATAATTTTTTCACACTCAAAACGAATTTCTATTAGAAAAAACTTAAGATATAAAAGCAAAATAATAATTTTATTATATTCTTTTTTAAAATAAAAAAACTCTTTTATAAATTAGATTTAAACGTTTTAAATATGGTAATTTAGCTCTAAAAAAAATTAAAAAAACTCATAAATCAATTTTTAAAAATCTTAAACTTTTTCTAAAAAATTATTATATTTATTTATATATTTAAAAATATTATTATAATTTTAATAGTTTATAATATAATATTTATAATATTAATGTCAGTACTGTGTTCAAATTTTTAAAAATATAATTGTTTTCTTTAAACTATTAATAAACATATTAAAATTTTAAAAATATGAAAAACACTTTGAAACTTTTTCTGAATTTTAAAGTCCCTTAAAAATTTTGTTAATGCATGTGATATTTTAAAAAATTATTATTTATTTTTTAAATATATAATTACATGTTATTAACATCTTATATATACTTTGACTAAATCCCAATTTGAAACTTGGAAAGAAATGAAGAATGGACAAGGGTGAAAATAAAGAAAAAAGATGAACGTTAATGTAATTTGAATATTTAAAAATTTTTATTTGTAATTTCTTTTAATTTAAGTTATAAGTTAATTTTGAAAACTAATTAGTAGGGATAAAAATATGATTTTATTTTTTTGTTTGATTTGAGGTGATAAAATATTATTTATATTACTTAGAGGTGAAACATGTCATTTACTCTTATTTTTTAAAAGGCCAAAGGACATTTTCCCACCCATAGTTTGAGGTGGGGACAAATTCCCACCCGCTTAAGTTTAAAAGCTTGAATTCCCACCCATTGACTGTTAAATCTAACGGTCAACAGTGAGTCAAGGGGCAAATTTGTCATTTTAGAGTTAAAATTTATAAAAATATAAAATAATATTTAAATATATATAAAAATATATTAAAATTTATAAAATTTTAAAAAATATTTAATTTTGAAAAAATAAAAACCAGCCACCGCCATCGTGCCGGCGGCGGTGGCCGCAGTTAATAGAACCAGGTGGC
>JAJEJH010000564.1:217360-263856 GCA_026122585.1 Anacardium occidentale
ATATTTTTTTATAAATTTTTATTAATAAGGGTATTTTTGTCATTTCATCCAATGGGTTAATGAAATTGGATGGGAAATTGGATGAAGGGTGGGACTTCGGGCTTTTAAACTTAAGCGGGTGGGAATTTGTCACTGCCTCAAACTATGGGTGGGAAAATGTCCTTTGGCCTTTTTTAAAATTTCTATCGCGTGTGTGATTGTTTAGTAATTTTTTCCTGGCCAAATTTGTTCGCACCCATAGTTTGCTTCCAGGACAAATTGCCACCTCTAACATTTAAAAACCCAAACATCCACCCTTCATCCAATTTTCATCCAATTAAATTAACAGATTTTATGAAATGATAAAAATATTTTTATTACAAAAATTGAATAATAAAATTATAAAAACAAGGTTAGCTGCCGGAGAATCTTTAATTGTCAACGTAATTCACAAAATTACCAAAGAAAAAAACGCCAAAGGACTTGGTCCCCCCCATAGTTTGCTCGTAGGACAGATTCCCACCCTCAAACCGAAATTCATATAGCTGAGTCTCAACTTAGACATATATATTATATAAATGATTTTTTTATAATTCTTTGCGATGCTCAAATTCAATCTCAGCCTCTCCACTCAAATTCAAACTAAAATATGAACATTGATAATAAATCAACCTTCCACGTGAAAATTTAAAGTTCATTTTGAGGTTATCTAGCTCATTGTTCTACTCCATTCTTCTCAAATCCACTTGTTTGAATACCCCGCACGACAAAATAGGGTCACTAAGAGAAAAAATGGTCACCATCGTTTTACAACTCAAAACCTTTTTGTTTAGAAAGTTAGTCCCCAGTGCAAAACATCTTTTGTTTTAAATATTTTATTAAAAAGGCAGCTATGTTTATTGCTTTGATAATTTATTAAGAATCAAGAGAATAATGACTTATGAAGAATCCAAAAAAAAAAAGTGATGACTGCTAGAAATTACGAAATCTTTCCAGTAGTGATGATGGTGTAAATTTTCCGATTGGATTTTTGCGCAAATAATTTTGAATCCAGTTTTGCTGATGCGGAAATTTTTTAATTTCACAATGGAGAAGAATATTCTTGTCAGTGGAGCAAGGCAAGTACTGTGATAAGAAAGAAGTTATTTCATGTAGCCAAGGTGGTTGGTTCACAGCCATCATGAACACAGGCTAAGACATCCCTGTAATCTCTTGAAATGGTGAAAGAATCATAAACCTGTCCATCACTACTCTTCTTGTATTCAAAGAGCAACGAGGAATGGTTGAATGCTGTAAGTTTGACAAATCCGAAGTCTGAATCTCTGTAGAGACTCCAACTTGGCTGTAGAGGGCCGAAATCTGATAAGTGACTTCCTCCCCCACCAACCACAATGTGGATTGTTCCCTTCACGGCGCCTGAATAATGAGTTTTTTCTGTATCGACGCATTGGTGCTGCATTGAATTCATACAAAATTCCACCTTTTGTTATTAAGTTATGTTTCTATGGAGTAGGTAGAGATCAATGAGACACTTTCACGGTTGAATTCGTACCTGGTAAATGGGGCATGTTCTTTCGTAGTTATGGATGTGTCCATAGAATGCAATGTCAACTTTGTGTTTTTGCCATAGCTTCTGCAAGCTCTCCCTTCCCATGGGCTCCCCAAAAGAGCCTTGTGGCCAGTAGGAAGAGGAATACCCAAGAACACGATGAGCAACAAAGATCAACCAAGGCTGTTTCTGCCGGTCAGCTGATGCGAGGCAGTTCTCAATGAACTTGTATTGCTCAGAATCCTCCCTCCAGTCATGCTCACTGTCAGCTACACAGAAGTGAAACATGCCATAGTCTGTTGAATACCTGTCACGGAGAATCAATATATCAGTCATGCTCGCTGTCAGCTATACAGAAGCGAAACACGCCATTGTCTGTTGAATGCCTGCCACAGAGAATCAATGTAATCTTAACTCCATGTTCATGCTCGCTGTAATCAAATCTCTTAATAATCAACTCTAAATGTTTTTTTTTTTTTTCCTTTTGGGTATTACCAATGGTTAACCTTACAGATGAATGTGGGAAGAAATCAAGTTTCATACCAAAATTTGGCTCTGTTCTCGGCTGGAACATAATACATGGTCTCAGCTAGCACACCACATTCACCACCTGAATCATTACCATCATAAAAGGATCCCGTCCCTGGGCAGTCACGCTCATGGTTGCCACTACAGGATGAATAATAAAGTATAATTACTGTAAACTTGCATGAAATTGTTCCTATAATTCTAGAATTATTCATGCCAAGCAACAAAAACATTTTCTACATGCTAACCTGGCAATCATATATGGGACTGTAGATGCAATGGGTTCCACCTGAGATGTGAACTGATCCCATTGTGAAATATATCCATTTGCGTAAGTAATATCTCCAATATGAAAAACTATGTCAATGTTATTCAAGTCTTTGACAAGTTGGCCTGTGGTATTAAGTGAACCTGGTTGATAATTGCTGTATTCATTTGAACCATCACGCTCTGCCTGGAACATATGAGAAGAATGTTTATCTCTTCACTGATTTGTTATACCTAATATCTGTCATGTTAGGAATTGCAAGGGAAAGAAACGACTGCCATTAATTTATTTTGTTTAAACTTCTAGGTATGGCTAATCATTAGCTGCAAATGATCAAGATGCATTTCTAATTCTTCCAGAAGACTTTCTGCTGCAATTACCTTTCCCATATCGCCAAATATGATAACACGCTGTAACGAGTCCTGCCCTGGAAATGGTGATGACTTGAAAGTATAGATCTTGCTAAAGATATAGGAACCATTAAGTAACCGATGACCAAGCTTGTAAGTGTACCTGAGTCAACAATCATCTCACTGAGTTAATTACAGTAATCAGTCATACTCATTGGTATGTGCCGAGACATAAAATTTGCCAAGTTTAGAATATACAGAGAGTTTGGCCACAAATCTTTTAAGAAACTTGTATGGATAAACCCAGGATCACGCCAACCTATTGTTCGTGCTGGTGGTGCTGTACATTATAATAAAAATTTTGTTACTGCCATGGCTCCCAATTATCAAAAGGTTAAGCTATTTGTTTCCCAGTTTAGAGTAAAAAGTTTGATAGGCAATCAAGCTATTGCAAAGTTTTTTAGGAGGATATGAAACATACCACACATGCTGTTTCGATGAAATGTTAAAGTTCCAGCTGGTGATTGAGTTTGTAATTCTCCTTTAAAACCCCACTCAACAAAAGGTACAGCTTCAATAATGTTATACCCACTTGTCCAGGTAACAGCCATCTGAGGCAAGATAAACAACTGTTTAGTAAAGAGAAGTTTAACTTGAAACAAATTTAAACCTTCAGCCATCGCTTGAGAACTGAAATCAAAATGTTCAGAGAGAGTTGTGGAGATTATTAAAACATTGTCTTACTTCATTCCAAGATTTTCCTTGAGAAAGACGTGGATAAAGAGGTGCCTTTGGATTTGCAAAGCTAATAAAGTTTGAAATTGCTACCAGTTTTGGCTGCACTATGCGAAGCATCAGTACGAGTCTAAATGTGAACTGCCATTTGAAAATTCCAAAATCCAAAGGTAGACAATAACTGTCAAACATGTGCAAGAACAAATGATTGAGACTTACTTTTGATAGACCACCTGAAAATAATGCAAATGAGAAATCTGCCCGCTGATTGATCAGCTGAAATTGCAAAAAACCATTTCCAGTCTTTGAGTAGTCATTATTGGATTCGTTGGCATATTTGTACTGCAAAGGAGAAACATTTGGACAAGGCATTGCGGTATTGATCAGAAATGCTAACTTCATTGTCATTCTACAATTTTCTGAGAATAAAGTTTATGTTTACATTTCAGTAATGCATACCTTGATTGGAGCTGAGCAAATATTTGGAGATTGTTGCAGATCATCATCAGTTGGGCATGGAGATGAGCTGTGACAATAGAATTGCTTCCTCAATTAATGGTTCTTTGCGTTCGGTTAAAGCATATTCGTTTGAATGTCAGCAACTTACAATGAACATATAAATTATGATAATAATAAAAATAAATAAACAAAAAGGCAACGTAGAAGACATTACTTGAACTCTGCTGGTGAAAATACTGCAACCCAATCATCCACAGAAGGCTCAGGGGATTCAAATTCCACGGTTACCCACTGAGAATCTTCCCCCTACAGAACAATCAAACTGAACATCAGCGATCTCACAGCTACTGGCAGCTGAAAATAATGGACCGCCATTTGGAGAACCATATGTTTAGGAATGTTTTATTCTTACTATAACCTTAACAAGTACAAGTTCTTGAAGTTTAATGTAGGATTCAATCCTGTTCAAGTCACAGTCGAAGGATGGAGTCTATGCAGTTCATCATGAAATGTGTTATTCATGGACAAATATTCTGTCAGTAATAGAATGCAAGATAAGTACAATTACACTAATTAAAAGAATACAAGACTATAACATAATTATTTTATGATTCGTTTAATTTCTTAATGTTTCTTCTATAGAGTTCCTTAAAATTATTTTGGCCTGAACTATGATCCATAAAACTTGTAGTTTGAAAAAAGTGTAAGCAATCTTTGACAACGGATTCTATGCAATCAAAAGTCAAGATATTCAAAACCAAATTTCTTTTCTCAGCCAGAGAAACAAGGAGCTGAAACCAATGAAATTAGTCAATCACACTAAATTTTGTTCATAACAGCCAAAACACCGAACACATATCTGTCAGCAAAAGAATTTTCAAAAACCAATTAAGATCACCTTTTGGCCGAGAACAAGCGGGTAGGCTTTGACAGAAGCATTTTCATGAAACTGAAAAAGAGCTCTGTGAATAGCAATCTTTGACAACGGCTGAACACCAGCATTCCCACTATCAGCTTCAACAACTACTGGACCCAACGTTACAATTTGCAGTGAACTCCAAATTGTTAACAGACATATCAGAGACAAGCAACTTTCCATTTCTGAAACTAGTTTGGCTTCCACTCTCTTTACTCAGCAATCCAACCATATGTAAACGCAAGGCATTTCAGGTGTGCACTGGTGCAAGGGCAGGCGCCGTCCATAAGATTCTTCTTTTTATTGATGGATGCTCTAGTAGGCCCACGATTTATTTATGAATTCCAATTCCTGGTAATCCCCTTAAATCTGAACAGTGTGTCCTGGACTGATTTTTTGATTATTTTGTTGACTGAAGAAATTCCAAATTTGCGGAGATAAAAGTACCGTTGAAAATATGTGTATCGTTGATTTGAGATAATAGATGAAATGTCAAGAGCATGACTTAGAGATCAACGATGGAGAGGTATCGCTTTGAACTACAACGAAGATAACTCTAGAAAATATCTCTCTAATGATTCAAACACATTCTGATAAGATAACATTGAATTCAATTTAAAATTCAATTGCTAAGAAATCTTCAAAATGCAATTATACTTAATGTCAGAGAAATTCCAGCGGAGAGAGAATCCGCAACGTCTCGGCTCGGCCATGGAGACTGCTAATTGTTACCCATTTACCCGCATTATCAATTAACTGAATATTCCGGTCCAGTTACCGAGTTAGACCACCAGACGATTTAGTCTGTGGGCTCCCCTTAGGGTATGAGTTCACTTAGCTTCTCTGGAAATAAGCGAGAAGGGAGAGAATTCACTTCAGAAAGTCTAGTTGTCACTGCCCCTTTTTCTTACTTGTCGAAAGAGGCGGGATTGGTATTGAATTCGGATGAACTAAGTAGCTTCGCTCCAAGGGCATTGTATCTTAAGAGATACGACTTTGCACGTCATTTAGCATTTGGCATCGCCGTGACGGCTGCCGCTGCACCGGTAGATCCATTTTTGTTAAGCTCATGGACTTTAGCACGTGCGAAACCACCAAATACAATTTTAAATATTAAAAAAGGGTAACTCCCGATGCCCACCCAAGGTTTACTTAAATGACAAGTGCCGCCGCATGAAGTTTAAAAAAGCCAAGTGCCCTTCCTTCCTCTTTGAAAAAACCTAAATAGTCTTCACAAAAATAAATAATATTAATATTAAAATAAATTTTAATAAAAAATAATAATAAATTAAAAAAATTAAAAAAAACCATCACTACCTATATAAATAACTAAAAACGGTTATATAGTTTCATTAAAAGTCAAAACTGATCGTCAAAGATTTAGTAAGGATGATCAGATTTGATTATTTTTACTATAAAAAAAAACATAAAATAATCGACATGCTTGAAATCAACAAATTTTGGTCAATTTAGATAATAGGGGTAATTAAATATAATTGTCTCTACCATCAAAAAGATTAAATCTGACCGTTAATAGAACTAAATAGTTTTTTTTCATCACTTAATTAAGTTAATGATGATCACTAACACCAACAATATTATCGATGATGGTGATTACTATTTTAAATTTTTATTTTATTTTTTAAATATTTATTAATATTTTAATATTATTTTATATTTTAATTATTTTTATAACATGAGGGAGGGTAATTGGCTTTTTAATACTTCATGGGCGGGTAACATTTAAGGAAACCTTGGGCGTTTGGTAAAAACTGTAAAATGATTTTTTTATTAAGTAATTAAAAAAATTCAACGACTAACCAAACCCTAACTAATAACCTGTAAGCAAGAACATGCTGAAAACCTCAAACTACAATATACTATTGGACAAAATACCTTCCTTTACGCGTGTCTTATTTCTAATGGTCAATAAAGATATGTCCCATAGTCTTAACCTCTCACAATTGCAACTCTTATAAATAAGATATTCTTCCTTCCCTCAACTCCCTATCTTATTCTCACATCCTCACCAAACGTCGCTTGCCATACGGTTACCAAAGGTCAGCGGATCTTCTCCGGCGTCTCCAGCACGACGTCGTTTTAGGTATGTTCTCCTCCTTCACCGATTCAATCGTCTTTTTCATTAGAAATATTGAAATTTTTGTTGATGGACTAAATTTCTATCTCAATAGTTCATTTCGTTAAATCATTGTCTATGTAGATTCCATTAACTAAACCCTGATGTAATTTAGTTTCTCGATTGTTTGGATTCTGTGAAGAATTTTTTTTTTTTTGAAACTTATTTTTGTTAATGGAGTTTCTTTGTTATTAGAATTATCAATCTCCTTAAGAATTTCATAGACATGGTTTAGTTATTAGGATGACTTATATTGCTTGAGCTTCTTTTTGATTTGAAGTATATGGCATTTATTAGGATGGCTCAGGTGTTGAGATTTCCTTGAGAAAATTAAACCTTTTTCCATCTTCTGGTTATGTGATGAAGGATTACTTATCCGTAGGGTCTCCTTTTTTTTTTTTTTTTTTTTTTTCATCTTTTGCAGAAGTATAAATCTGAGTGTTGATCTATGGCTTCCTTCCGAGCTTTTTGGAACAGTCCTGTTGGTCCCAAAACAACTCACTTTTGGGGACCCGTTGCAAACTGGGGATTTGTTCTTGCAGTATGTTTCTCAACCATTAGTTTTTAGGCCATACCATCTGTAAATAGGGGTTTTTTTTTGATAGGCCAGATTTTGAGAAACTCTTAATGATTTTTGAAAGTCTTATATACAAGCTGGGAATTTAACAGGGATTGATGGACATGAACAAACCTCCAGAAATGATTTCTGGCAACATGACTTCAGGTATAAAATTTCTCTTTTTTAATATGCCATAGTTGTTTTGTTCCTAACTATCTAATTTATGGCTGTGATCAAATCTTCCTATCTGCATTGTTTCTGCAGCAATGTGTGTCTATTCAGCATTGTTCATGAGATTTGCGTGGATGGTTCAGCCACGCAATTATCTACTTTTGGCATGTCATGCTTCAAATGAAACTGTGCAACTCTATCAGCTCTCGCGTTGGGCAAGGGCTCATGGGTAAGTAGTTATTTTGGACCAGTTAGGTGCTAAGTAAATTTTTCTTGGTCTCTGTTTGCTACATTTTCCTGCATCTTGTGTTGCTCTTCTTTGGTTTATATATTTAGAGTTCTGGCATTACACTACTTTAGAATTTATACCTTGAATTTGATCTATTTTCTTAAGTAATTTTTCATTATCATTGGTGTGGCCTAATTATATCAGCACAATAGCCGCCTCTGACCTCATGCATTGATACATAGAAGCTATATACATAAACTAAATTTTATGCTCATATCTTTGTTTCAGATACTTATCTTCGGAGAAGAAGGAAGAAGCGTCAACTCAGTAATTTGATAAAAGCTTCATTTCCCTTAAAATTTTCATGTGATTTTTGTTGTGATTTAGGCAGAAATTACTGCTAAGGTTTCATGTTTGACAAGATCAAACAAACGGTATTTAATTCTGCTTCTAGTTGTAGCCAGATCCAGCAGATTGCTTTCATACATCAGGATTACAGGCTCTGCAACCTGAATGTTCTTATCAGAGCTTGAAAGTTGTAACTTCTTAATTGGTGTGGAATTGGATGGCTTTAAGAAGAAATTAGATGGTTAATGGGTTAAGAACTACGGAAATAAATGCAGTTTTGTCATGACATGGGCTTTGTTTGGTTTATTGTGATAATATTTCAATGATTAAAAGATTTTTTTTTTTTTTCGCTTCAGTGGTTTTCGTTGTCTGAATCTGGAAAGAACAAGTACTGTACTGATATATAAAAATATGAAGTAAAAAATATAGTATTGATTGCTGAATTTAAATTATATGGGGGGGCATTAGCTCAGCGCATCTTTAGTCACTGAAATAACACAACTGGAAAGATCAAAATTAAATAACACATTTCGTTTTTCTGGATAAAATCTCTTAATCTATTTCCACTAATTGATACAACAAAATCCCTGCAATTAATGAAAAGCCAAAATCTCCTATATCCACGGTAACATGAGACTTCAGAGACAACTATCAACTAATTAAAGGTCATGCCTGCATTTGATTCTGGAATTCTGCAGAGACTACAATATTCC
Organism: Anacardium occidentale; assembly: GCA_026122585.1. NCBI lineage: Eukaryota > Viridiplantae > Streptophyta > Magnoliopsida > Sapindales > Anacardiaceae > Anacardium > Anacardium occidentale. The sequence goes on from JAJEJH010000564.1 coordinate 226,302, forward strand.
AGGTGTTATACATCATCATCATTTTCAACCTTCACTCTTTTGATTTTTTTCTTTGATTTTAATTTCTTGCTTTCTGCTTTTATTTTCGATGGCTTCCTTTTGCCTTCATTATCTTTTTCTTTAGGCACCTTCTTCCTTTTTACAGGCAATGTTTCTGTCTCATCTCCTTGGATATCCTTCATGTTATGTGTTTCGTCTATGTGGGGTTCTGCCGCGGCCTGAGCAACTTCTGTTTTGCACAAAGTTTGAAACATTAACCATCAGTAGTCAGCTAGACTAGAATCAACATGACTTGGATGTGAAAATAACATCTACACACTAAAGATTTTGAAACTACCACCACAAGCCATGATGATAACAAAGGAACAGTGAGAACTAACCTTTGTCAGCAAAAGTAGAATCAAAAACCACCTCTGTAAGATGCTGTTTCAAGAATACCTACACCAAACAATGCAGTTCAGAAAAACAGAAGTGCAGATATGTGGCATATTTTACCAACTCCAACATCAACACTTTGGTAATTGGCTCCCTTAGTTAAACAAATACTTGGGAATTTCATTCATTCGAGTAGGGTTGCCTGCTCCCAAATTCTAAATAGAAATTATCTTAAATAGGATAAAACTGATATAACACTATAAGTTGGAAAGAATTGACACCTTAAACATTATCAAACTACACAATAATTGCTTGATCAATTCCTGAAGATTTAATCCAGCATAATTCAATGTCAATAAACACCAGGTTTGCAGAGAAAAAATAAATCATCAACTACTGTATCGAAGAATACCATTTACTATTGCCTCTTACACGCCCAGCTGAGTTAAATTTTATAATGCTAGAAACCAACATTTGATGATAAAGAATGAAATTGAAAAAGTGATTTAGTACACCACCATTCAGTAAGTTGTCAATAGCATATATTATTGACTATTAACATCAACATGAAAAATAAGATAGGAGCTTTATACTATTGCAGCTCAACTGCTCTTCACTAGAATAAAATTCAGGAACATACCGCAGCGAGAAGTTGTCGTGTCTGTATATCCCATAGGCGCAAATAGCTGTCCAGGCCTACAATAAGTCAAGCTATTAACTTCAGTTGTGTATAGGAGGTAATAATCTTACTCCAAAATCATGAGACTGGTGTCAGAATCAAATAGAAGGGAAAGACTTGAATCATTAAGCACTTGAACTACAGACACAACAATGCTAAGTTTTCTTTTAAAAAGGAAAGAAAACATATATGAAATAACGCTAACAAGGAATTTGATAAAAGAAGTGTTGCTAAGACAGTCCTACATTTTTTAAGTCTTGTGTCAGACAAAAAGTTTGTTTTCCTTTTTCCTTTGTTATTCCAATTACAAGAGCATTCCAAAATCCTAACTAAACCATATCAACCCAAGCTCATTAATTCATAAGAAGGCAAAAAGTTCTGCTTACATGAGGTTGCAGACACATGCACACTGACATGAGGACCAATGCAAGCCACTATTCGTTTACTAAAGCATGTACCACAAATATGAAAGAGACAGAAAGTTTAAATATAGAGGACCATGCAATCTACTCACCACATGATGCTATCACTGGAAGTGTTGGATGCCTAGCAATGGATCTGATACTTCCAGAACACTTCCCCAGAAAGCATCCTAACAATTTTCCTGTATTGATGGTTTCATATCAGCACAAGCACAGGAAACAAGAAAAAAATCAATTACACAATGCTAGGTCTTAAAAAGCAGTTTCAATCGAATGTTTAGATTTTTCTTAGTAATAATTCTCTTAAAATTCGACACTTATTATATGACAATGTTCATAGAAGTACATGTACCAGTGCGTATGTCAATAGAAGCAAGGTCACCAGAACCATTTCCTATGTAGATATTGTAGCTCTCTGGGTCCTCAGCAACTGCTTTAATAGGGGTCTCCCGGAAGTCAAATGACATTACAGGTCTTCGTTGAGCAGAAGTATCATAGAGGTGAACCTATAACAGAAACCAGGAAAAAAAAAAAAAAAAAACCGTCGCAAAGAGGCATAATAATAGTGATGACTAGAGCCAACCGAGAAAGAAATAAGAGAAAATAGGACAGCTTATTGGAATAAGTCCTTGTTTTCTAAGGCACTAAAACTTCTATTTAACTTCTCAAAAATGGCCCAAAATCTATGTGAAATGCTCACTAATTCTGCATCTACTGAAGAAGCTATTAAACGAAAACAAATTTTAGAAGAACATTTTGAAATTCCCATTCCTACGGACCCCAATCATGGGAATAACCACAATAACACAATTGATACATCATATCTACGAATTACCACAAAAACAAAGAAAATACAGGCACTATCTCTATGAAACACCATTCGTTGCAATTTTTGGTTTTTTCTCATTAAAGCTTTCTACAACAATGGCCCCTTTTCAGACAAATAATCATGCAAACTAAGTAACAACAACGACTTATCTTTCATTATTAAAATAAAATAAAATAATGCAGTGACTACCACAGTTGAACACATTTTATACGGGCTTCTAGTAATTGTTCATTAAAGTGGCTCATAAGAATGGTACCTTCCAGGTGATTTGAACTCAAAATAATTATTGAAACATCAATGGGAATAATTACACAAGCAAGATTACCTGATGGCTGTTGGTGCCAGCTACAAATTTTCGGTGATCATCTACACTCAAAAATGTTGCTGATGTAAACCAAGTAGGAGTAAATATGCCAAGGGTGTTTTTAGGAGGCTGCGAAATTTGATTTAGATAAACAAAAGTGAGGTTAAATAAAGCTTGAAAAACCATGCAAACTTTTAATGTTATTATTTAAGAATAAGTGGGAGGGAGGAGGAAATGGTTTACAGGTTTTGCAGTCCAAATCTTTGTACAGTTGTCAAGATCCCAGAGATTAACTTCAACACCCTTCCTGAGTTTTTATATTTTTGAAAAAAAAAATTGCAAATGAGCTTGTCTATAATATGCCAATAAAAAATGAAGAAGAATCCTAAAGCATATTGCAAATCTCCTCAAAATGAAAGCACTTACCCCCCAAATAAGGCATAATTTTCATTTTTATCCACTTTAGAACATAAGATGGTACCAGAAGCACATACATTCCAGGATTTGAAAGAACTACCATAGGAAGACTCTTCTGGTAAGTTTCTAATTTCAATGGACCTCATGCTAGCATTTCCTTTTGTTGTACATGTAAGAAGAGTGCAAGACCTGAGAGTACCCAATTCAATGGACATCATTATCAATATGCAAACATGGGATATATATCCTATTTGGAGCCAAACACATTAAAAATCTCATACGATGAGCATAACTTGATATGGATGAAAGGTTGTATGATCGTGGAAAACTACAAGTATCAGTCACAAGCAGTGGCACATCAAATTTATATGTACGTTGAAAAATACCTGGATGCTGACTCAAGTCTATTTTTTCTGAACAAATGCAAACCAATAACACCATCATCTTCAGGTTGAACACTAGCATCACTTACATTAGAAATTGCAAGACGGAGATCCCCATTAAGAGGATTGAGAACTTCAATCTGTAAGGTACATTTAGCACAAATTATGCAAGAGGCTTCATTAAATTTACTGTCTTAAGCAAGAATGGTGCCACTATAATACTCGCTCTAGTCATAGTTACAATAATTCAGAAGCAACTTACTAAACCACTTTTCCTTGCAACAGCTAACAACTGCAATAGAGGAAACAAAAATGGTTATGCTCTTAAGAAATGTCAGTAAGTGAATGAGACTAAAGCGTTGTTGCAAAACTAAGGTGTTAGTATCCAACCTAAACAAAGAATGAAAAAAAAATCATATTGCCAAGACATCAACAGAAGCTCTTAAATTATAAAACCCATTTAAGAAATCAATTAGTAACCGAAATCCAATTACACAAAAAGAAAACCAACCGGGTCATTTATTGAGTCATCGATGGAAGCCGCAAGCACACATTTGGACGTGTCAGGTTCGCCCCATCTCTCCACAACTTTGGCAACCCCTACTTGCTCACCACGGGCTTCAATGACTAGTATTTTCCAATACAAATAAATCAGTATAAGAAATCAATAACATCCTATAACTTCAGACAGTTAACGGTTAATAATACTAGTAACAACAATAATAATAATAATAATAATAATAACAACCATATTTACCTTTGATGAGACCAAGCGCGTCGAAGGTTAACGCTCGAAGCGGGGGGCAACCGGGGCATTCCAAGGTGGTCGTGCGAGGCATCTTATTTTTACACGCAGTTCCCTCTGAACTCGCTTCACCTTCCTTCCCCCCTTAAACCCTTGCAAACTTTTTTCGCACACTTTAAATGAATTATATTTCTTTCTACTCCTATACATTAATTAAGTAAATTATGGCCCTAATATTTTAGTGACTTTTCTGTTTCCTCCCAAAATAATGTTGTCTACCATCTAGCCCACCAAGTCCACATTGACAGCAAGTTAGCAATGCAACATTCACTCTTTGAACCCCAAAATTAGTCTAAGCAGTGAAGGGAAGCCAGAATTCAAGTTGTTGTGATTATGGGTTGAACCTCGATGTCCCAAAGATTCGATCTTTGTTTTTTATTTTTTATTTGCATATGATAATTTTAACTTTTTTGGAGAGAGATACTATTTCACCAATCGAGTCACAGGTATTTAACATATTCATACCTAACGATTTTCCACAAAGTGGTGACAAAAAGTATAACTTGTACAAATCTTTTCATTTTTTAATTCGATCCGATCTATTAGTTCATAGAGCTATTTACTCGATCGCAACCATTTCTGGAACACCTCTAAGCATATCATACAGGAATCAATTGTTCGTATAATTCTTTCACAGAAATAAATCATAAAAAGGGAGTTGTTGCTGCCATTTTTAAAACGATTAAAAATCACCGAAATAATGTCTAAACCCAATGATTCAAGACAAAGATAAAGGATCCTGGAAAGAGTTGATACTCAACACTTTGTTTTAATAATTTATATTTAGTACGTTATATGTTTATATTTTAGCATATTTAATATGAAACATCGAGACTTAATGTTTCCATAGAAAAAGCGTCTTGAAAGACAACATTCTTATTATATAATTATCATTTATAAATGCAATTTTTCTCCTTTATTTACTTGACAAGAGATATATTATACGCATCAAAAGATAGTGTCAATATTGCATAATTTATTGTGTACATGTTATGGGTTAACGTTATAATAATATTATAATCTAAACATCTTTGATTAATATTGTCAAGACATGTATTATAATTTATATATCGTTTATTAATATTATCGTAACATGAATTGTATTTTATATGTCAGTGATTAATACAATTATACTAGAGTTATATTTGATATATTGTTAATTAAAATAATTAATATTTGAATTAAAATATTATATCTATGATTCGATATTAAAATGATCAAGATTTGAATTAAAACATTATATCATAAAAGATTCTAGATTCTCTATCCGAATGTGTTATTTTGTTGTCTTTGATGATGAAAGGGAGACGAAAGCGACAATCAGATTCTTCTTATATTCCTTGAAACAAAAAAATACCTTTTCTCCATATGTAATTTCTCCTCAATTCATATTTTATCTTGATTTACAAGGTATCTGATATTATTAAGACGGGCCTTGGGCCTGGACATGCCCATCTTTTGTCGGTCCTATAAGTCTTAAGATTTCGTTGGCATTTTTGTGTTAATAGTAATATAATATTATAGTAATCCATATTATGGTAACTTTTTTATATTATTTCCTTAAATTTAAATTCATTAATGGAAGAAATTTTATACATATTTAATGTTACGTGTTTTGCTCATTGTCAACTAAATAAGAATAATATGTACTAGCCTTTATATAGATAATTATGAGGCTTGAATCTACTCCGTGCTCCCAGCATGTTTTATGTTTTTGTTAACATGTTACATGCGTCATGAAGGACGTCGTGGGAGACAATGTGGATAATGAGTGTTATATAAATAAATTTCACGTTACTAAAAAAATAAAAATTTGTGCAAGGAATAGGGTTCTAGAACGTCACCATCCCATTTCCGAGTCAAAATTGAGATGCAAGTTTTTCTTTAAAAGCGCTTCCTTCAGATACGACACTCTGCCAGGGCCTCCACGCTCTTCCACACATTTCCCTCCCCTCTTCGTCTTTTTGTGTTTTCTTGTTTTGCCTTCATGGCTCAATCAAATTGTAATCCTTCCATTGATCCAAATAATGGATTCTGTAGCCAAACCAAAGTTTATTATAGCTTAAGACCAGCCGTTCCTCTTCCTCGGCCTTCTCAGCCTCTCTCCATCACTCAATTCACTCTTTCTCTTCTGCAAACGTCCGCCACAGCCACTCCTGCCACTACTTTTCTCGTTAATGCCCTCACCGGTCAAACTATTACTTACTCTCGTTTCATACGCCAACTTAACTCCCTTTCCTTCTCCCTCAACACGCACTATTCTCTCCGCCGAGGTGAGGTTGCTTTTATCATTGCCCCTCCCTCTCTTAACATCCCCGTTCTTTACTTCTCTCTTCTCGCTCTCGGTGTTGTCATCTCTCCCGTTAATCCTCTCAGCTCCGAATCTGAAATTTCTCACCAAATCAACCTCTGCAAGCCTTCCATCGCTTTCGCCACGTCTCAAACCTCTCACAAACTCCCGTCGAATCTCCGTACAATCCTCATCGATTCGCCACAGTTTGTTTCCTTATCAAACCAGAACCAAAACGACGACGTTAATTTCGTAAGTTCTACTCTTCGAGTTGAGGTAAACCAGTCCGACTCGGCAGCCATTCTTTACTCTTCCGGAACTACCGGGAAAGTCAAAGGTGTGTTGTTGACTCATCAGAACTTGATTGCGTTAATTTCCGGACACTACCATTTGAGGCCGGAAGTTAATCCAGGTGAATCGCCACTTCCACATCCGGTTTCGTTATTTACGCTGCCTCTCTTTCACGTTTTCGGTTTTTTTATGTTGTTGAGGGCCCTTACTCTGGGTGAGACTTTGGTTTTGATGGAGAGGTTTGATTTTGAGACGATGTTGAAGGTGGTGGAAAAGTATAAAGTTACTTACATGCCAGTTTCACCGCCTTTAATTGTGGCATTCATAAAATCGGAGTTGACTAAAAAGTACGATCTTAACTCGCTTTTGTTGCTCGGTTGCGGTGGGGCGCCTTTGGGGAAGGAGGTAGCTGAGAAGTTCAAGGAGAAGTTTCCCAATGTGGAGATTCTGCAGGTAAGAGAGGATCTGAGTTGCTCTTTTATTTTGAATCTGATATCAGTAACCTTTTTTTTTTTTTGTAAATAATTAATGTTAAATGGAACCAACTGATTGCTTTTCTAATCACATAAGATGCTTTTACTGTTACTAGCTTTAAATGTTTCTGGTCCCCTAAATTGGTTTGGTGTTGTTGAGATGGTTTGACTTCATTTATTTTATAATAATGAAGAAGAGAGGTGGGGACTGGGCGTAGATTCGTGATCAATTTTGGTTACTTGTGTGTTTGTCTTAAAAATGATTAAGTTTTGATGTTAACAACATGCTTTTGATTGGGCAATGTTACCAGCAGATTGTCCACATTCTATAAACAATATTTACATCTTTTTTAGGTTTCTCATGCTATTATTGTTGTCAGTTTTGTCATTGAAACTGACGAACTCTTGAAAAGCAATGGAAAATCTGCATAAACTACCTTGGAACTACATTGACGAGAAACTTGCTTTGTAATGTTCCGCAGAATTACTTGTGATGCATAACTGCAGAATTACTTGTGATGCCTAGGCTTCCAATTTGATTTTGTAGTGACAAATGGCTGGCTATTTTTGTGAATAAATATTTCAGAGGTATTGTCATTAACTGTTGGTTGCTGAATGTAGATTTTTTATTCTTTTTCTCTTAGGGATATGGTTTAACTGAGACAGGAGGAGGGGCGGCAAGGACCGTGGGACCTGATGAGGGGAAAAGGTATGGATCAGTTGGTCGTCTTGCTGAATTAATGGAAGCCAAGATTGTCGATCCTGGAACTGGAGAAGCACTAGCTCCAGGCCAGAAAGGGGAGTTGTGGTTGCGAGGGCCAACAATCATGAAAGGTAACAAAATGAGACAATAATGACTGTAATTTCCTTTATAAAAATTGATTAGAGTATATCAGCCACCCGGGATCTCTAAAGTAGTAGTAACCTTTTATTCTTGTGTTGCTTTTTCTTTCGAAGTATTTTCATGTCAGATCTTGCATACTTTTTTTCAACATCGTTTTCTAGGTTTGAGAGAACAGACCCAAGACTTGTTTTTTGTGCATCTGATTTAGGATTTCCTTTGCCTTCAGTTACGTTTTTGTTATCATTTGCATTTCCATTAAAATGGAAAGGAAGTAATTGGAGACTTTTAGAATCATTGGACTAGCAGATGCTTGTTCGGCTTCGGAGAATTTACCAGATGAGGTGATTCTGTTGCATGCAATGGGCCTGTTGTGTGACTATGTAGGACAATATGAAGGGTGATTTATCTTTGGAACTTGCTTTAGTAAACGGCACTTGTACTCTTGTCCCTTTGATCCCTATGCATCACTTACTTAGCATCCCTTTTTCTACAGTATTGTTGGCTGCCATGGGTCACTGCATTTGCTGAAAGAGGTTGCAAGCCTCCAGTTTGGCAAATTGCTGCCTCAAGTGGTTGATGGATATCAATTCTTGAAACCATTGATTCGCCTGACTAACATCTTCCTTTTCTTAGTTTAACTTTTTGATTCCACCATGCATTATTACACTTATGTGGGGCAGATATCACCTGCTCAGAAACAGATCAGTTTTGGAGGGTATTCATCTGCCATCAGGTCCATGACAACTATTGTAAAGTTTATTAGTATTATTTTCTTAATATTCAAAAGAATATGTTTTTGACAATGATCACCAGTTGAAATGCTACCAAATGCTATAATCTAGGATCTCGGATGTGGATTCGCTTGTTCCTGTACACTTCTTATTGTCTCAAAGATGCCTTGACACTTCTTTTCTGAGTTTCACACCACTGTCTCTAATTTAAACATTTCTTGTAACAAACAAAATGATAAAGCTTCTTGCTTAATTAGCTGAATGGCGTTAAAGCAGGCTATGTAGGAGATGAAAAGGCGACATCTGAAACCTTGGATTCAGAGGGTTGGTTAAAGACTGGTGATCTATGTTATTTTGATTCCGATGGTTTCCTTTACATTGTTGATAGGTTAAAGGAGTTGATAAAATACAAGGCATATCAGGTGATTTTATAACTCTGAATCTTAATGGTGGCCCTATAGAGATGGACATGGTTGTTGGTGAATAATCTCATCTCACTTTACTGGATGTATTCTTTCAGGTTCCCCCGGCTGAGTTGGAACATTTACTTCAATCCAATTCTGAAATTGCTGATGCTGCTGTGATTCCGTATGTATCTACTGTCTTTCATTCTCTGTTGAGTACATCTGCATACACTTGGCTTATATCCTTTATGGGTGCAGGATCATGACTATTTGAAATTACTAACTTGCTCACTATTTCACAAATATCATAAGACATTCTCTTGCTAGGTACTTCTGAACATTTTCTCTAACAGAAAATTTCATGTTGTTTGGTGAAACAATAGTGCATGTAGGGTCTATATGATATATCCTGAGATCGCTTCATCCACATGAATCAGGATTCATTTTATCACTTTTACCACTCATCTTTCTTGCTTTTGTATATACATTATAAAAGTTACCTAAAATGATTTGTTTGAAAATTTGAACTTAATTTAGTGTATAAGATGATTGAAGCTAAAAATAGAATTATACAAGCAGATATGTTACAATATTGACATTTTTCTTTCATTCTTATGAATCAACTCATTGGGTTCTGAAAATTGAAGTAATACTGTGCATCTGTTGAGAAGTAATAAATGTAAGTGGGAATTGAGGGGCAAATAGTGTCTTTTTCTTTTTGGGTTTCATATTTCGTAAAGTGGAGTAACCCAATCTGGACCTTCAATAGAAATAAGGTTTATTTCATAATGGTTTAGCTGTGCAAATCTCTCATTCATTTGGTTTATACTCAAGCAGGTATCCTGATGAAGAAGCAGGGCAGATTCCCATGGCTTTTGTGGTGAGAAAACCTGGAAGCAATATCACTGCAGCTCAAGTGATGGATTTCATTGCAAAACAGGCATGTTTCTGAATATTAATATAGCAATAAAGCAATTTCTTTTTGGTGTTGGAATGCTAAATTGTGTTTCCAATTTGCTTTACATCAATCATGGGTACAAAATATTCCATCAATCATGTTGTAACAGTCTGGTTCTTAGGATATGCTTCTATTGTCTTCAGTAGTTTTCTATTCAGAACCATTATGATATAATTACATCAGAATCATGTTTAATTGCCGTTACATTCTTACATATAAAATACCATTTCAGTCTGATGAGTGAATCCTATGGTATTCAGGCATAGTGTTAATATAATTATGTCAGGATGGCTCTAGTTGTAGATATTCTGCACTTATCTTTTTGCATTGTTTAGACAACATTAAGTTTTTTTGTGCTTAGTTGACCATTGTGTTCTCAGCCCCGTAAGTGAAATCTTATTGCTGAAATCAATGTTCATTCTATAAAGAAAATTATCTGGCTTGTATAACATAGTTAGTCTCATAGTAATCATAGCTTTTTTGTGTATTCTTTTAAGAACTTGGTTTACCTCAAATTCAGGTTTCTCAATAATCTTAACCGGGAGTGTTGTATTTCAGGTTGCACCATACAAGAAAGTAAGACGGGTAGCTTTTGTAACTGCCATTCCAAAATCCCCTGCTGGAAAGATATTAAGGAGGGAACTGGTGACTTATGCTCTCTCTGGCAAATTGTCTAAATTGTGATCCGTCCTTCTGGGCAAAGGTGCTGTGGCTCATATCTGGATTCTCAAGAAATGCATCATACTAAATGTTACTGAATTATCAGTGATAAATCAGTTAAGAGCAACTGCAAATTTTTTGGTTTCCATTTGGGTTTACACATTATCACATCCTGGTTCACTTCATTCCAGTTTTCATTTTTCTTTTTCTGTTTTTATTCTCTGTATTATGTTAGAAAATATGCAATAATTATTTACTTGAAAGATAATTTATTATTTTTCAATCGATTTTAAGACGGAGTTGCGATACCCATTAAATAGTCAAGCCCTTAGATAAAGACGAAAGACAGTCTAAATGGATAAAATCATTATAATATCAAAGAAAACAAAATCAGTTTAACATAAACACCATTTCCTATTGCGGCGTGCATGTGGACTCAACACCACCTTGCCTGCCTCTGCATATATTCAACGCATAAATATACCCCCACGAACAACCTTTTTCAAATTTTATTTCATGCAACCAAGCCAACAGCACTCACCCGCCAACTTTCCTTGTAATTCAAACTCAATAATCTTCTTCCTTCTGCATTCTCTCATTATAATCGGGATGGTCAAGCAAGTATGATCTTAGCTCGCCTCGGTCGCTCAGATGTGGTGGTGTGCTTCTCCTAGTAGAGGTTGCTAAGAAATTCAGCTATAAATTTCCCCACTCGGAGCTTTTACAGATGAAGTGGAACTGTTGCTTTTTTCTTGCATACGCACTCATAATTAGTGCAAGTGGCTTGCTGAATTCCTGCCTCTTATTGAGAGATAATTGTTTGTTCTGTATTAGGGATTCGGTATGAGGGTGGAGGGGTTTCAGCGATGAGGGGGACTGTCGAGGCAAAGAGGTATGGTTCAGTTGGTTTTCTAACCGAACTATTAGCAGCTAAGATTGTTGATTGCGTAACTGGAGAAGCTCTATCTCCAGACCAGAAAGGGGAGATATGGCTGCGACGGCCAAATGTGATGAAAGGTAAAGAATTCTGTGAAATTGAACTTGGTAAGTTGCAGCTTAATTTACATTAGATCCACCCATAAATGATGGTGTTAATGCAGGTTACGTAGGAGATGATAAGGTAACTTCTGAAACCTTGGATTCAGAGGACTGGTTAAAGACTGAGGATCTTTGTTATTTTGACTTCAGACAATTTCCTCTTCATTGTTGATAGGCTAAAGGAATCGATCAAATACAAGGCATACCAGGTGATCTGGTTAATCTCTTTATTAACATCTTTGTTGATGGTAGGTAAATATGTCATGATCATCTGGTTAATCAGAAACAATATTGCAGGTGATGCAGCTGTGATTTTGTAAGCATTCATAACTAGTGCCATTTTTTGTTCCGTGTTGAATTCGTTTCCATGTGCTTTCCCTTGATACCAATTAATTACCTCTATCTGGCATCTTTATTACTAAGAGAAAACTCTATGCTATACTCTGTAGGTAAAAGAAGAATGCACATGGTTTTCCATCTTTATCACTCAAGCTCTCTCTGCCGATCTCTCTAAACTATGATTTGTCTTGGTGACATTACCATCCAGGTATCATCTCTTCACCCCTGATCCTGAAATTGGAATATCCGGAATATGTTAAGCAGAATGAATAAGACTGAGTTTGCGAATTGTTGTGTCAATTCTTGTTTGTTTATTAGATTATAAAGCTTGTCAATTGTGTTTAACGTGGAAGGTTGGCCTTCACTGCGACAAAATAATTAGATAATGGATGCCCAATAATTCATTTGCCTTTGGCTCTGACCTCTCTGTTTCTTAAGCAAATAATTTACCTTCTTTTTGAAAACTTTACCCTGGTGAAGCAAGATGGCGCAAGATCCTCGTGCCTGATCGTGGTTCGTGAACAATACGATAACAATATCAAAAAGTCATTTTACTATGGCCAATTGGACGAAATGATATTGTTCACCCTTCAAGTTTGACATCTTATTGTTTTCACCCATCTCTTAAATTTGTTAAGAAAATCAAACCAAAATTTTTATAAAGTTGATTGAAAGACAAAAATACCCGCTAAGTAAAGTTATGCTCCTTTGCATGTTCAAGTTACCATTGTTGATCAATTAGCCTTTCGAGCTAGTAGAGTCAAATTAAAAAGATTAAAAAACTTTCTCTTTGACTCATAAGGGCATTTTGGGACCAACCTTAGCACCTCTATTTATTAGTAGTCATTTTTATCATCCATTCGATCATGAGAGTTTTCATGTTTTTCTCTGTGATCCTCCTCCATTCATCGCAGTTTTCTTTTTGATTCTCGATATTTTGTTTACATAATATAGCTCATTCATTATGACTCCATCTTTTTCATCATTTGTCTTTGTCTCCATAGCAACGACTCAATTCTTAAATGTTAAAGTTTGTGAAATACTTCGAACCTTGCTAAAAATGATAATAAAGGGTAGTTCTACCTTGATTACTAAACATTGTCGTATTTCTCTAGACTTCTACATAATAAAATTATTCATTTTATAATTAACTGTCTCTCATTATCTTACTTGCCTGATTTTATATTTAGAAAAACCAATCTCAATAAAAAAAAAAAAAAAGAAAAAACTTCAACAACCTTTTATTCTTAGTTGTTGTCTTAACTAATAAGTCATTTTTTAAAGTAAAAAGAAGAATATATAAATGAAATTTAATCACTTTTGTCTCAAATTAAATTAATTATTGCATATCACTATTGAATCTTCTACCAAAAATAGTACATTTCTTAAATAAGATTTTGAATACTAAATTTCATGTTCGATATGAATGACTAGCTATCATTAAAAAAATAATAAATTGTATCTTAGTTAGAACAAGGTGAAAATTCTTATCATAAAAAACTCCTTGTGAACCAAAAATAGACATCCTAATCACTTTTGTCACAACCATCGCTTAGCAAATTATGTTCATAATATATTAAAGATTTCAAACTCTTTTACCAATCATGATACGAGTAGAGAAAAATGATGCCAACAATTAAGAAACAAAAAGAATGGAAAAAAATATAATTGACGAGAAAAATATAAAATAATTGAGTTGAAAACATAATTTGTTATACCATTAAGGATCTAAATTCTATTAAATCTATTACATAATATATGATGCGACAAAATTATCGTTTTCCTCATCAGGGGTAAAAAATAAAATTTTCAAACTTAAAGGCGGAACAGGCATTTCATCAAATTTTGGGTGGAAAATGTTTCTTCGACCTTCCAATATTGACAGTCTCCTTCTCTAAGATTTCAAAAGATAAAAACAATATCCCAATGTTAGCATCAAAGTGCAGCCGACTGAATTCATTAGATAACAAGATTCTCAATGGCGATAATTCCTAACATTCTGTTCGTTGGGTGAGTTTCTCTCCTATACGGAGGATGGCTTAAATCCTTTTGTTTCACTTGGATAAGTTTTATTAAGTCCAAATGATGCCGGTTTGAGGTAGTAGACAAAACGCCCACCACTTTGTAACCCATTTTTAAATTTGGAGGTTGCTTTTGGCTTCTTAAATTGTGTGCGTTGGGTTGAAATAAAAATTAGAGGATAAACAGCATTGTTTTTAAGAGAGACACAAATAGGCAGAAAGACGTGCAGTAGAAAAAAAAAGTGAGAAAGAAAATTCTGACAGTTTTTTATTAAGTAGGCGATTATAGGGTAAAATATTATCCAATTTAGCTAAAATTTTACAGATAGATCAAAGACTCATACACCTCAATTTTGGACGGTTGATATGTTTAATAATTCTCTAAAGCAGCTTTTCATTCAGATTTTTAGAGGATAGATTTTTAATAAGATTATTCTACTTTCTCCTGTAATTTGGCCTTTCCTATTTTAGGTGATGATTATGATTAAGTTTTTTATTCAAGAATATGATATTTTATATATATATTTTTTTTGATGTATTTATCTTTAATTGGTCATTAAAAAAATTTTTAATATAATTTTTATTGGTATTTAATGAAACTTTCAAATGAATTTCAATCCTGTGGTTTTTTCCTTCAAACTGGAGAGTTTTTACGTAAGATATAATATTCTTTTGATTGTGTTGCTGTGTTTTTTTTTTTTTTTTGATTATCTATTTTGTTTGCTCTACAGATATATCGGCTAAGTTGTAAATTAATTTAGCTGACATGGTTTTTTCACTTCTTTCCCAATACTGTTGTCCCCAAGTATAATCTGCCATAAAATCGTCTTCGCATTGCACCACTGATAACAGCTACAATTTCCTTCTCTCTCAGTTTCTAAACTCCATTAATGGCAGAAATTAGGAATCCTGATAGTCTGGTGATCCGAACAGTGGCTTCTGTTCGGTAACCAAAACATTCCACAATCTCAGGCCAATTATTCCTCTCCCGCCACCTTCTCAGCCTCTCTCCATCGTATACTTCATCCTCAAACTCCTTCATTCCACCAACATTAACACTTCCACCGCCACATTTCTCTTTCACGCGGCCACCGGCCACTGTCTTACCTACGCCAACTTCCTCCACCAAACCAACTCTCTTGCTCTCTCCCTCAAATACCCTACTCCTTGTCCAAAGGCGATATTTCTTTCATCCTGTCCCCTTCTTCCCTTCACATTCCTTTCCTCTACTTTTCTCTACTCTCTTTAGGTGTTATTGTCTCACCTGATAACCTCGACGATTCCATCTTTGAGATAACTCACCAAGTCCAACTAAGTATACCCACCGTCACCTTTGCCACCTCAGATACCTCCCACAAGCTTCCCTCCCAAATCCCTACAATCTTGATCTGCTCGCCGCAGTTCCTGTCCTTTTTAAATACTCAATATAAAAACATCAGTTGCAGCTTTAACAGTAGAGAACATTGGGAGAGTCAGTCTGACATAGCAGTTATCATTCCTCAGGAACAACTGGTCGTAGCAAGGGTGTGTAACTCACTCACAGGAACTTGACAGCGGCCATGGCTGGCTTTTACCATGCGAATGATCCCACTCAACCACGACAAACGCAAAACGTTTCATTAAGTACACATGCGTTCTTTCACATTTCTGGGATGGTGATTACAATGAGGGCGTTTGTAATCGGGGAGGCTCTGGTTTTACTAGTGTGTGATGAGGAAATGCTGAAAGCCGTGGAGAAATATAAGGCCACTTACACTCCGCTGCCGCCCTCGTATATTGCGGCATTAGTGAAATCAGAATTTACAGAAAAGTATGACATCAGCCCGCTGAAGTGGCTCGCATGCGGTGGCGCCCCACTTGGAACTGAAGTTTCAAAGAAGTTTAGAGAGAAATTCTCCAACGTGAAGATTGCGAAAGTAAGTGAAGAGCTTATACTGTTCCTTTTTCTTTAATAGTTAAAGTTCGAGCTTTCTTTTTACTTCTTTATTTGTGATAGGAATACGGTCTGACAGAGACAGCAGGAATGGTGGCGGGAATGAGAGGGCCTAAAGATGAGTCAAAGAAGTTTGGTTTTGCTGGCCGCTTAGCTGAACTTATGGAAGCAAAGATAGTCGATCCTGTGACGGAAGAAGCTTTACCCACAGCCCAAGAAAGGGGAGCTGTGGTTGCGCGGCCCAACACTGATGAAAGAAGCTTTACCCTCATTACAGGGTTCCATATATTTGCAACAACTCAAATCAGCAGCTTGATTACATGAATGGATTGACGTTATATCTGTGTTTAATCAGGTTATTTGGGAGATGAGGGGGCAACTGCTAGAACTTTGAATTCAGATGGATAGTTAAAGAATGGAAGATCTCTGTCGTTTTGACTCTGATGGGTTCGCGTTTGTTGTTGGCAGGTTGAAAGAACTAATAAAATATAATGGATACCAGGTTATTCGATGACTCCTACACATTCAACAAGTCAATGATGAAATGGAAGTTGATATATAAAAAACAAAATGGCAGGTTTTGGGGCGTCGGTTTTCGCCACACTAAGCGATGACAGATTTATTATTCTTATTTAACTTTATTAAATATGATTAAGAGGAATACATAATAAGTTTGTGATCTGTTATGGATTCTATAAAATCATCACCCGAGGATTACCTCAAAAAAGTAAACGTCGATAAAGACAAACAATTTATAAATCTCTCTCATATGACCCAACTATTTTTCACATGTCTAATAGGTTGGATTTGAATAGTCAAAAACGACAATGAGAATGTGTGAGACATTCACGCCACTCGGTATAAAGACCGACTTTATTATTATAGTTTGTTCGTAAAATACGTTACCAAGTTTAATTAAGTTCTATTTTTATCATGCGACATAAAGAAATTATTATTCAAAGCAATAAAACATTTACGATAAAAAAAACATAAAAGCAAAAATAAAAATAAAAATGAAAAATAAAAATAAAAACAGAAAATAAAAATAAAAATAAAAATTACATCTATTTTTGCATATACACCCCTATACATTTGATCTAATTTTAAATCGGTCTAAAAATAAATAAATAAATCATATAAAACAAATTAGTTAATTAACCCAATAATAACAAATATGTAATATATAAAGAATATGGAATATGTTATATAATATAACATATATACAGAAAATTTAGTATGCACAATACTACTTATATTAATTAATCATCTAATTATCTTAATTTTAATTATCTCATTAATTAAATTTTATTATCTTAAATAATATTAGGTATGACCTTGTTAGGTTTAAAATAGGTGTCTTTCATGCCCTTCTAACAGAAATGGAACATACACTTTTATTCTATCCTGACATTGCTGATGCAGCTGTTATTCCGTATGTTTCCATAATTCCATCAAGGCTGTTGAGGGAGGGATAAACATTTATTTATCTTATTATGAATTAAATGAAAGTGGAAACTGCATGCAGGTACCCTGACGAGGAAGCTGGGCAGATTCGGATGCCGTTTGTGGTGAGAAAACCTGGAAGCATCATCACCGAGGCTCAGCGTATAGAATTCGTAGCGAAACAGGTACGATTCCAAATCCAGATACCAAAAGCTACAGCCCAATCTATCATCAAGAAGAATGTCAAATTTTAGTTTGACTGCTCCATTAGTGATTCAGGTAGCCCCACATAAGAAGATACGCCATGCTGCTTTCATCGATTCTACTCCTAAATCTTCGGCTGGAAAAATTCTGAGGAGACAACTGGTCAAGCAGGCTCTCGCTGCCAACGTCCCATAATAATACATTCCCTCTGGTGTGTACGGAGGAATAAGACAACCAGTCATACCTCTTATTGCGTTTCGTATTAAATGTTAAAATAAATAAATCTCCGATACATAAAAAAGTGAACGTTCTGTTGAAATTGAAAATGGATGGTCACGAGTGATTTTCATGAAATTGAAACTGAATCCAATTTAAAACGGGGTTTTTATAAATTTTTACTGTATAATTATTTTAATCTATTCAGTTTTTTGCTTTTAAATCTATATATTAGTCTTCAGACTATAAATTACATTCGATCCATAAATTTTGAATAAATACATAATCCTAATAATATTTTAGCAGATAAAATCACAAGTAGGATGTCTTAATGGTACTCCACCGTATAAGATAAAAACTTCTAACTTCTGTATAAGTTCTTGGTGACTTCAACCCGTGTCTTGCACAGGTTGAGTTGGAGTTGGTAATGATATTTAAACCAAGTTAACGGCTTCTTCTGGGTTCTTCCATTTAACAGAAGCATGAAAGAAACCAGATTGTTCGATTATGAACTGATTTTTATTACTCAATTGCCCTGTTCTGGGATTCAATTCCAATTATGTCAAGACAAACTTGGATTTTCAACTTTGAAAAGACATTAAATCATTAATATAAATAAAACTTGAAAGCCCCGACAACCTAAGAGTCAGTTCCTTTGAATGTTTGGATTATTTTATCTTCAATGAACTTGCTCATACAAGATTATAATCGCAATTCTCTATGATTTAATGTCAATTCGAGGTATGAACAGGCGGAATGCCATTAAGTGAAGGTGTGGTTTTGTTGAATGCTGAGGTACATGTGAGCTCAGTCATGGCTTCTCTGTGTCTTTCTTACCTCTTTAAATCATCATTACCAATACCCACCAACAAAGCGCCTTTTTTTTACCTAATTAATAACAGTTTAAGCTTTAATTGTTTATTTAAAGTGGTTTGACTTTAAGCAAGGTGTAAAAGAAAAAAGGCAAATTGTTGAGCAACTGCCCTTCTTCTACGTTGAGCAAGTGTTGCTTTGAAAACCATTGTACGTGACGTGGTAGCGGAAAAGCAGTTCACTTCTTCAGGTTCAACTTTCTTTTCTCGTCCTGACTTTAATGGCAGCTCCTGACTCATCAACAACACAAACCCCTCTTATACAAACAGAGACGCCTCCCCTACGACAAGAAGATGAGGAAGTAAACGACCGCCAGCTCTCCAAATCTCTAGATCGTTTAGAGACCTTTCTCGGATTCTTTGGATTTTGCCAGTACTCTTTTTCAAGCTTCAGTTTTTCGTGGTTTTGTTTTCTTCTTCTGGGTGTTGCTCTTCCGCTACTCATAATCCAATTTTCTTACTGTTCAACCTGTGAAAAGTATGAGATTAAAAGTTTTGAACTTGAGATTCTCATCTCTCAGTCGCTTGTTGCTGCCATTTCTCTTCTCAGTGTTTCTCACAATCTCCGCAAGTATGGTGTCCGTAAGTTTCTCTTCGTGGATCGCCAACATGGTCATCTCACCCAGTTTCGTCGAGAGTATATACAGAAGATCCAAGTGAGTAATTCCCAACTTTTATTCTGTTGATCTTTAGCAAGAACTTTTTTATAAAAGAATGAATTATTTTGTGTCATTGATTATTACGGTTGGGATCGCAAATTCGTATTTGAAATAGCGAGTTTTAGAAAGCTGAAGTAGTAGCGGACTTGGAAAAGATTCATATTTGTAGGTCATTATGTTCCTCACGAATAGAGCTCACAAAACAATTCAGGTGGGGAAGAAGTGCAATTAATTGAGAATATGTATAAAGTTTTTGTTTTGAAATATGGACTGAATAGTATTGGCTTTCACTCAATTATGAACTTGATTTCATCAATTGATTTGAAGCTTCGATTGTTCCCCAAGGATTGTGTAAGTTTCTAGTATAATATTAGAAGTACATCTCGAAAGCACAGATTCAAGCTTTTTGGTTAGGGGTAGCCGTGTGGGTCACTCTTTCTCTTGCACTGAACTTTTCCTATAGGATAAGATCATTGACTCAAGTGTTCTCTTTTTTCAGGGTTTTTTCAAATTGTTGGGAGTCTGGATTATACCTTGCTTCCTTCTGAAGGCTGCCCGTGAGGTTATACGTGTTGTCTATGTGCATTACTCATGGTGGCAATCTGTTGGTATATTAGTTGCCTTGCTTGTATCATGGACTTACTCAACCATCATCTATCTATCGGGCAGTGTCCTGTTCCATTTGGTGTGCAATTTGCAAGTGATTCACTTTGAAAATTATGGTAAACTTTTAGAAAGAGATCTTGATGTTTCGGTGTATATCGAGGAACATGTAAGGTTAAAGCATCATTTATCTAAGATCAGTCATAGGTTTCGGATTTATCTGCTTCTTGAGTTCTTGGTTGTGACAGCAACTCAATTTATGGCTCTACTGGAAACCACAGGGAATTATGGGATCATCAATTTCATTAATGGCGGTGATTTTGCTGTAAGTGCGAAATAATATGTTGCTTCTTTATTCAGTTTATGCAAGTAAATAATATCTTAAACTTGTATGATGTCATCCTGAATAAAGATTGCCCGCCTGAACTGCTTTTTGCCATATCTTTCTGAGGCATTCTTAAAGATTTTCACACTTACGCATCTTCACTTTGGTTTTGGCAGGTTGCCTCCATTGTTGAGCTAGCTGGGATAGTAATTTGCCTTCATGCAGCTGCTAAGATCACACATAGAGCTCAGGGTCTTGGATCTGTTGCTAGCAGATGGCATGCTTTCATTACATGCAGCTCTGATGGTGTCTCTCAAATGGGAATCAATAGTAATGGTGGAGGCTTGGAGGCTGCAAATCCTTTAACCTCAATACCAATAAGCTACTCTGAAACTGACTTGGATTCAGTTGACTATATGCCAGTGGCCACAAATACTCAATTGGCGTCTCATATGACCATGTATCAAAAGAGACAGGCCTTTGGTATGTATGTCTATGAAGCATCAATTCCTTGTTTTTATACTTCTATTAGTAATTAATAAATCAAATGTCACATATCCCAGCTAGTTAGTATAAATTTTTGCCTAGTTTACATAAAGATACTAGAAACTAGTACCTGCTATGACTAATACTTGTCTGTCTCATAGTATGTTATCAATATGCTCATTGTTTTAGCTTTACAACTCTTATTTTGTCATTCCGCTCAATCAAGGACATTCTTCTAGGGCAAAAATTCTGTAGACCAAAGGTTTTTGGTTCTTTGTCATGTTGTCAGAAAACTTGTTTTAAGTGTCACCTACTTGAAGGGGATTTGTGTGAGACACCATAAACAATGAGACTATTCTGTCGAGTACGTTGCCATGGCATGCAACAACCAATTCAGTGGCTAAATTGTGGCTGTGGGCTTACCTCCACATTAAACAATGCTGTAAAAGAAGGTTTTGCTATTCCTTATTAGACCAGTGTCACATATCCGTGCGCCTTGTTAATTCTATAATTGTACTGGGTTGACACTGAAGCCAGGATACTTGATTATAGATATTATCTACTTCGAGGTTCCTGTAATATGCTTTCTGGAGAGCAGAAAAGCCACAAATTTGCCATCTTAGCATCAGCTTCCCTACTTACATAGTAATTCTGTTTTGCGCAGTTTTCGTAATTATGTTGTTTGGGTGTTTACTTTGTGCTTTTTTTGGCTCTGCAGTTACATATTTGCAATCCAATCCAGGTGGAGTGACCATCTTTGGGTGGACTATTGATCGAGTCCTTATCAATACAATCTTCTTTATTGAACTCTCATTGGTTCTATTTGTGCTTGGCAAGACCATCAGTTTCACTACGAAATGACGTTTATACCCACTCATGTTTGGTTTCTATCCACCCAGTCTTTTTTTTTTGGTTACGGTTATGGGTAGAAATGACGTCCACTTGGCTGGTGTTTTGGATTCCAAGATAAAATTATGTTACCTCATTTGTTACTTACAAAATATGCGCTTGTGCTAACGTAGTTTATATGTTCAATTTTGTAATTAGTCAGTCAGCAACCCAGATGCAGCCTCTCTTTAGAAAACCGAAATGGAAAAGAAATGCAGTAGAAACTATTGCCTTTGACAGTTTTAACACTATTCCTTGTTACCCCACAAATTTTGCTTCAGATTCTAAAAAATATCATGTTCATACATGCTGGATGTCACAATTAAATTTGTATGTACAATGAGGATCAGTAAATATTTGTTTTAACTACTGAGAGAAAGGGACCAGAACTGGCAAAATTTGTCTTTGGCCGTATACCGCGTCTAGTTATATCATTAACTAGCCCGCTATATATTATTCTGAGCATGCTGTGGGCTGAAGATAGGATTGAACTTGGGAAGAGGATCCTCACGAAACCAATCGTGATTGAGGGCATCATCAACTGTTATCCTCTGCATGAACAATAAAATTTGTCAATAAGGGTAATGAGAATGCAATTTATAACATGAAGTAATAACCAATATCATATTTGGAATTGCATATTAATAGACAATTACCTGATCAGGATTGTAAGTTAGAAGTTTATTTAACAAGTCGAATCCTGAATCGGAAAGAACTGGAGATCCTATGAAAGATGTCGCAGGAAACCTTCTCCGCAACAAATTAAACCTGGGACAAAATGAAAGAGACAACCTTGAAAAAAATTACACAATTGTGCCTATGCATTGTTGACTTCATGAATTTGCAAAATGATACCATATTTTGCCTAGAATAACCTATATGCACAAACACTTGAATGAAAAAAGATAGAATAAAGAGATACTTACGGTTGGTTAACAAATTTTGCTTTGGCTCGTCCTGATAGTTCAGATAATCCAGGCCAATCTTTCACAGTTGGCGTCCCAAGCGTTTTGAATATCTGAAATTATTTCAAAGATTCATCACTGAGAAGGCCAACACAAAATTAAAAAGATGAACAATGTCGATAAACAATAACTACCTTGTCAATCTGGTCAGCTTCACTTGTCCCACTGAATAGTGGTTTCTTGGCTAGCATTTCAGCCATTATGCAACCCACTGACCACATGTCAACTGCTGTCGAATACTTCTTTGCTCCTAACAAAAGTTCAGGAGCCCTGCAACAGTATCACAGAACTACATGAGATTACTGTAACTAGTTTATGCAGCTGAACCTTTTGACAGTGAAAAAAGATATTTATTCTACATATAGGTTTTAATGTCATAACGTTAAAAAACAAGGCCTATGATAAGGATCAGGTGCTTTAAACCATTATACTACATAGATCAATTAGTAACCCGGAAAAGACAAGAGTTGATTTATTAGTTAAGAAGTTATCTTATAATATTATATTTTGTATCATGTACACAAGAAATGAAATACATCTTTACCTGTACCATAGAGTAACCACCATTGATGTGTATGGCTTAAGTGGGCTTCCATACTGGCGTGACATCCCAAAGTCACAGATTTTTAACTCACCCGGATTGTTCAAAAGAAGATTTGATGTTTTCAAATCCCTGTGAAGAATCCAATTGTCATGCAGATACTTGACACCCTCCAGAAGCTGTAGCATCAAGCATTTGACATCACTAGTACTAAATCGGAACTTCATTGACTCCATTAGCCCTTTCAGGTCGTGTTCCATGTACTCCATAACCATAAAAACGCTATCAAAGTCATCCATAACAACTTCCTTAACCCTAACAATTGAAGGGTGATTAAGAGACAAGAGAATGTTGATTTCCCTCAAAGATGAAGTAGGAAAACCATATTCTAAATAATCCTCTTTCCTACCAACATTCATCTTCACCTTCTTCAATGCCACAATTTCTCCTGTCTTCTTGTCCCTAGCTCTATACACAACGCCATATGTGCCTTCACTTACTTTGCTGAGATACTCATACTCAAGCACATGTCTACAACTCTGAAGCATGTTATTGCGTCTTTGTCCAAAAACAGTAACCTCCTCAATAGCAATATCCTCATCAGATGTATTATCAACGTCCAAGGCATCATCAAGCTCCAACTCGTCTTCAGAATCTTCATTTTTGGAAGAATGCTCCACATCAATAACATCAGATTCCGACAATCTGACCCCATCTGCAGAGTTTTCTCTAAAAAACTCTCCACTCTCGGGAGTAGACCTCTTTGAAGGCTGATCCCCCTTATCAGGTGCATCTTCACCATCAGATAGTGGAATATTCTCCAAATCACTGTCAGATGCCCAGCGTGATGTTGACGTACTCTTTGCTTGAACAAACTCCTGCAACTCTGACTGAACCTGGTCATCAAACCCAATATCTTGAGGCAATGGAGACAATTCCACTGACAACTCAGACTCAATGGCCCCCACTGAACCACCGTCAGTATTCTCTGAAACCAAGTCCAACCCTTTAGCTTTATTTTCCAACAAGGGGCTTTTCACAGAAACCCCATTAGAGGCAACATTAGGCACCTCACTAACCAAGCGCACTGAAGATTTCAAAGTTGGTAAAGCAGAACATGTAGGTGCAATTACGTTCTTAGACGAAATATCCACTTTCTTTTCATCTAGATCCCATATGACGGGTGAAAACTTCCTCTTCTTCTCAGGAGGCAAGTGAATCCCATCATCACATTTTAGCACTTCACCACTTTTACAAAGTGCATCTTCACACCTCGCTTCACCACGTTTTGGGCCAGAATTTTGCCCATTCGACAAGTACTGGGACCCATGTTTATACTTGTGGTCAACCCAGTCCAAACTCACTTTGGGATCACGAGTACCGTTTCTGTAATGAACAATTTCTCTTTTGGAGTAACCATAATAATACCTCTCTCTTCTCTTGGAAACATTGGAACGCCCTGCCGCCATATTATTAACACCACAACTCTTCTCAATAAAAAATGAAACTCAAGAAACAAAAATACGATAAAAGAGCTAACCAATCCCAAACACTCAAATATTTAATAATAAAACGTATCCCTAATTCTTAAAATTGAATATACTATTTTCCCAACAATTCTCCAACAAAAAACCTAATCAAATATTTCAACCAAGAGACGTACAGGAAGAACAAGAATCAGTAACAGATATCAAAGACAGATGATGATGATGAATCAATAGAAAAAATAAAATTGAGTAATGAATCAGAGCAGAATCAAAACCCTAGAACTTTCAAATTGGTGCTTACTTCTGTCTCTCCTTCGAAATTCACAGGTAATTAAAGGTCTTACCGGTGAGCGAAAGGAAAGACACGACGACTCGAAATCGAGGCTGCTTTGCCTACGCACTACGCGTTATCCTTGTGCGTTGGTGTTTATGCTTGATGGATCTCTTCAAAACATTTAATACACGCGTTTTTTAGTCGGTTTAAATCAACGGTCGAGTTAGTTTCTAGTATTGTTTTACTACCCTGAACTTATAGAATTTACATCCATGCCCCAATCTGTATTTTTACCGTTTTAACGTTTTTGCCCCGATCGTTTTGGATAGCAGAAATATGGCAAGAAATGGAAAATAAATAAAAACAGAAGTTGTTATTTCCTTTAATATATGTTTAGCGTAGACATGGAAATGGGCTGTGCTGGGCCAGCTCCGGCACGATCCTCTGATCTAGAGGTTGGGCCGTATCAAGCCCAACAGGACTAACACTCTGATAGCCTTCGTGAATTACTAGGAATAGCAAGCTGCCACGCATCAATAAAACCATTCGTTCCACAATATCATAAGAAACCGCACTTCCCGAGACTGGCACAAGCTTCAAAGCTATCTCTTTATCCGTCTTCCTCCACGGACCTCGTCACAACTTATCAAGTTACGCACATAAAGCCATACAATCTCTGAATTTAGCCCATTCTGATAACGCTCTTTGTACCAATCCACTTGCCGCTGTTCTCCTTTATATTCCTAAATTTCCTGGTGCACGTTACACTTCTAACAAGCATTGCTTTATGAAAAAATAAAGCAGCAAGAACGAGATGATGGGCTATGGTTCAAATGGTTACCGAGCAACGGTTGCAGAAAACATCAATGCATACGATGATGTCCCTCAGGGAGTGGAGATTAGAGGCCGATACAGTAAAGAGTATTCAAAAATTCTCACCAACGATGCTTTGCAGTTTGTCGCAGATTTGCAGCGAGAATTTAGAAACCATATCAAGTATGCAATGGAGTGCCGTAAAGAGGCCAAAAGGAGGTACAACGAAGGGGCGTTACCGGGGTTTGATCCTGCAACAAGATATATAAGGGAAGAGGAGTGGACATGTGGGCCTGTTCCAGCTGTTGTTGCTGATCGGAGGGTGGAAATTACGGGCCCGGTGGAGAGGAAGATGATCATCAATGCACTCAACTCTGGAGCTAAAGTTTTCATGGTAAGTTTTACTTCTTTTTTTAAGCCATTAGTCTTCCAAGAAACAGAAACTAAGATTTAGCTGGTTTTTCCATAGGCTGATTTCGAAGATGCACTCTCGCCCAGTTGGGAGAACCTTATTAGTGGACAAGTGAATTTGAAGGATGCTGTTGAAGGGACCATAAGCTTCCATGACAAGGCCAGGAACAGAGTTTACAAGCTCAATAATCAGCCGGCTAAGCTATTCGTCCGCCCACGAGGTTGGCATCTGCCTGAGGCCCATATCCTTATTGACGGAGAGCCTGCAACTGGCTGCCTTGTAGACTTCGGCCTATATTTTTACCACAACTATGATGCCTTCCGGCGAAATCACGGTGAAGGATTTGGGCCTTTCTTCTATCTCCCTAAGATGGAACATTCAAGGTAAGAGAGTTGACTACACAAGCAAGTTTTTTTTACATACATTTTATAATTAGCATTGAAGTAAAAAAATGTTAATATAATATTGGTAAAGCTAGAACTTATGCTTCCAAAAAATACGATTTTTTTTTTCTGTTCATAAGATGTAAATTAATAGTCGAATTGCTTAGCTTGAAGAAGTTTCAATATTTAACATTACCGTTCATTTATTCTGAAACTGTTACAATTAATACTCTCTATACTGTTGGCAGGGAAGCAAAAATATGGAACTCTGTGTTTGAAAGGGCAGAGGCGATGGCAGGAATAGAAAGAGGAAGCATCAGAGCCACTGTTCTAATCGAAACCCTTCCTGCTGTCTTCCAAATGGATGAAATCCTGTCTGAGCTTAGGGATCATTCAGTTGGTTTGAATTGTGGACGATGGGATTACATCTTCAGCTATGTGAAGACATTCCAAGGTCACCCAGATCGGCTGCTACCCGACAGGGTCCAGGTTGACATGTCTCAACACTTCATGAAAAGTTACTCCGATCTCCTCATCAGGACATGCCATAGACGCGGTGTTCACGCGATGGGCGGCATGGTAAATAATTTTTTCTTCTTATTAACTTACTCCATCTCTTTTCATTCTTATTTATGACAAAGATCCATCGTTTAATTTCAACAGGCAGCTCAGATTCCAATTAGAGATGATACGGCCGCAAATGAGGCAGCACTACATCTTGTTAGGAAGGACAAGCTAAGAGAGGTCAGGGCTGGGCACGATGGAACTTGGGCGGCGCATCCTGGACTAATCCCAGCCTGCATGGAAGTCTTCAACAACAACATGGGCGATGCCCCTAATCAGATACAAACCATGAAGCGAGAAGATGCTGTGAAAATAACAGAAGAAGACCTCTTACAGAGGCCTAGAGGAGTTCGTACCCTGGAAGGTCTTCGTCTAAATACCAGAGTTGGAATCCAGTATTTGGCAGCATGGCTCACTGGATCAGGATCAGTGCCTCTTTATAACCTGATGGAAGATGCAGCCACTGCTGAGATTAGCAGAGTTCAGAACTGGCAATGGCTGAAATATGTAGTGGAATTGGATGGAGATGGACTTGGAGTGAGAGTGACCCGTGACCTCTTTGGTAGAGTTGTGGATGAAGAAATGGCTAGGATTGAAAGGGAAGTTGGGAAAGAAAAGTTCAAGAAGGAAATATACAAAAAGGCCTGTAAGTTGTTTACCAGGCAATGCACGGCGGCGAAACTTGATGATTTTCTGACTCTGGACGCCTACAATCATATCGTCATTCTTCAACCCAAGGGATCATCTAGGCTCTAAACAGGACTTAACCATGCCATTTTCATTTTCGTTCTCAGTTTTTGTCTGTCTCGTGTTACAATATTATCAACGTAAGGTTATGAAATTAAATAATGAAGGAAAATAATTTTTATTACAATCATATCCTCATAAGTAAAAACAAAAATTATGAGAAGGTTAAAAATAATTTTTTTATAATTTCTAACACTTGATACAGTATCCTAATCTTCATTTTTACGTTCACGTCTTTATAACCCATCTATAATATAAGAATAATAGAGAATTTTTATCTTTTAATAAGAACATCTTGGATTTTTGGTGACGTTCTTTTGTTTTTGACAAGGCTCTCATGTTTTAAATGCCTTTGGGTGGCTTCCCACCACTGGCATCCAGGCTCCAACACTATTCTAATGACTTCCCTAACGGGAAAATATTTTTTTAATCAAATTATAAATTAAAAAAGTAAAAATATTCAATTAAAATCAATCTTTATGAATATATTTAAAATTGTATGTATACCAACTTTTGCATACCACATGCATCATGCTTGATTAGTAAATCGATGATTTTTGTAAATGTAACATGTATGAATCATACATGTAGCATAAATAATATGCATGATTTGAATTATGAACACTTGTCTATATAATATAGTTTTTTTCTGTTTCAAAAATACAATAATTTACAGTAATTTTTTATCTCAGCTTTATGATTTTTGACAAAGAAAATAAAATAAAAGTTTAGTATTTTAATTTCCTTAAGTCTCGAATAAAAATTTCATTGATTTTACTTAAGATTTAAAGCGTTTATGTGTTGAAAAGTGTTTAAATTTTAAAACCTTTTATTAACAATTTTGGATGAAATTTTTTTTTTTTTTATTGTTGTAATAATGTTAAAATAAATATAAATTATTTTAAAACTGATTTTACGATTCAAAATAGAAAAAAAAAATATTATTTAACAACTACGTGTGTTATACGCATACTCGAATTGATGAAGATTAGGAACATGAGGGTATTTTGTCAATTTTTAAAATTCAAATGGGTAGCGCGTAACACACATGAAATGCATATAGAAGCTTTGTTAGTTTTCATAAGTAAGTGGGGAGCGTGCAACGCACAAAAAACATTTGTTAATATCTTGTAGACTCACCGCACGTATTTTCATCATATGAGCATGGTGTGTACGTGCGATTTGTTAAAAAAATCATTGATTTATTTACCATACATAATACTCATGTCATACATAATTTGGTATATACGAATTTTTTAATATATTCATAAAGATAAATTTTAATTAGATAATTTTATTTTTTAATTTTAAAAATTGGTTAAAAAAACTAATTTCCCCTTTCCAACAGTATTCTACCCTTTTTCACATAATTTTTTAGCAACGTTTTTCTTTTGTTTTAAGTTTTTTTTTTTTTTTCTATTATCAATGTTTTTTAGTAGGACTGGAATTAAACTTATTATATTGAGATTTGTTTTTAAATTTAGTTTGAATAAGTCCAAAACAAAGTATTCGAGTTTGAACTATGATTTTAAAAATTTGTAAATATAAACTCAAATACGAATTATACGAACCGACCACGAATACAAACTCAAACTTAAATTAAAAATTTTTTAATTATATTTTATTTATTACTTTTATTAATTATAATTTTTAATAAAATATAAATAAAAACTACACGAATATAAACACAAATATGAATCAAATGCAAACCCTTAAATTCAAATCCAAATTCAAACTTCACTATAAAAAAATTCAATGAATACAAATTGAATTTACAATGAACGAATCAATTACGAACATATATATATTCGTATTTGGTTTGGTTCAAATCTAACCCTATTTTTTATAGGCTTTCCAACATTATCCATTAGCTTTCAACATCAATCTAATGATTTTTTTTTTACTTTCTCTTCTTTTATTTTTTTAATGCAATTCTCTTTATTTCCAATTGTTGTTCTTTAGTGTTTTCAATTTCGGAATACATATATTTTAGTGGGCAAACTGTTATTTGTCTTCCTAATTTTATTTTTTTATTTTTGTTGTCTTTTTTATCAATTATATAAAAAAACTAATAAAATTTAAACAAATTTTTAAAAAAAAGTGAAAAAAATAAAATTTTTAAATTTGAAAGGTGAGAAAATCGTTTCACCGAACTTTGTGTGGTAGATACTCATTTTGCCCTGAAAACCTTTAAAATGTTATGTGCAATTTGCTCAAAGTCGTTTCAGTATGGATTGGCATGGGCTTCCTTGGCAGAGCTTAGGCCTTGGCGGTATATATAAACAAGTTATACCCCCTATGCTAAATTGAGTCAAGTAATTTTGGAAGAAAAAATAATTAAAATATCTTATTTTTATTGAGATTAAACGATATAAATCAATATTTATGAAATATATATTCATACAATCAAGAAATATATATTTTGTTGAAAATTTTAAATCTTCTGAATATGGTATGCAAAACTCTTGTAACACTAAAACTATAAATTTTTTAACACAATCCATTAACTTGGCACAACAGAGGTTGCATCCACACTAGAAATAATCACCATGATTTGCTTGTCAAAAAGACGCCTATAAAGGTACAAGTACAATGTGAGTTATTTACATGGGAGTGTAATTTATCATATTTAGAAATGTGGGCTTTCTACGTATCATAGTGTGAATTATTTGCATGTTTATGACATGAGTTATTATTACGTGAATATAAATTCCCTATACATTAGAGACATAAGTTTTCAGCGTGCTAGTCAAGCGAGTTATCTAAATATGTTACTGATGAGAAGGGATGCCTCCATACCAAGCAAGGAAGGTCATGGTCTTCTAGAGAAGGGGATGCTTGTAGAGTAATAAGCATCAATATAAGTGATTTGATTGCACATCGAATTAGATGTGAACCCTTTGCACACCATGCGTGGGAGCCTGAGCTCCAATAGTAGTCACTAGAATGGCAGGTAAATATTGGATCAAAGATTTCATAACATTAAGCAATTGAGTTATCGATTGGTGCATCTAACCCCTCTCAATTTGTAATGTAATCAGATTATGAGTAGCTACATGATGCCAATCGCCCACCAAAGGATGGTTGTTCATAGGGTGAGCATATTTTTGTTAACTAGTAGCAATTATTTCTGTATGAAATTACATCAAGATGGTTAATTATTATGTTTTGCTCATCTTGGATAGCATTCTTGGAGGCAAACGACCTTCCCCACCCAAGGTTTCCTTAAATGACTAACTTTCGTCCATAAAAATTTAAAAAGTTAAATACCCACCTCTTGACCAAAGTCAGAAAAATATTTTTGTCTTTTTGAATAAAAATTAAAAAATAAAAAATATTTAAAAAATAAAAAAAAGTTTAAAAAAAGCCATTGTCGACTGATGTTAACCTCATTAGTTGGCCGTTCGGCCAACCGGTTCTATTGGGGACTGGATATAGCCACTTGATGGCTGAGATGACCAAATCTAGCTATTTTCGTAATCTAAAATTGTCGAAAACGAACGGAGTCAAACATTCTGACATTTTTTAGCGTTCTTTAATGACGAAAGCGGCCAGATCAGACCTCTAATGTTTTCAACGATTTGGTAAATATAACATCGACCACCGTCGTTAGTGATGTTGTCGACGACAGTGACTGTTTTTTTTAATTTAATTTAATTTTTTTTAATATTTATTACTTTTTGTATTAATTTATTACGATTTTGTTATTATTTTATATTAAATTTATTTTTAATATTATATATTAAATTTTATTTTAATATTAATATTATTGATTTTTATAAAAAGTATTTTGATTTAAAAAAAAAAGGTATTTGATTTTTTAAATTTTTGTTGGTGAAAAATGAAATCATAGGTGGGAATATGTCGTTTGGCCCATTCCTGGAAAAAAAAATTTATGCCAGCCATTAGAAAATGCTAGTGTTGAAAAAAGTTTAAATCAAACTTCACTAAAATATTAAAGAGAGCATTTTCGGAGTCGTCCTTGTAGCTTAAAAACTTCTTGATGCACGAATTTACCGCTGTAGTGTCGAAGTATTCCAGATGCTCCAAAAGATTGATTTTATTGATTTGTTGCTGTGGGGATAAAGACGAGAAAATTCCGCTCTTAAGTTAGGAGGGAGGGTGGAATTGTACTTTCAGTGGTACAGGAAGCTCACGTTATGAACGTTATGAATAATAATTGTACTCCATAGAACTATAGAAAATGTGGGTTGTCATGTTATTTTCAATGTGATGTTATAACCACGAACTTGTCATCTGACACCTTGATTTTCACCCTCGAGGTGGCATGGCCAATGTGGCTCCCCTGTATCCTATACACGTGGCTTATTCCCAATTGGTTAAACTGATTTACCCCTCCCGCGATGGGAAGGGTGAAAATGCACTGTAGCAGGCCCACCAAATACGCTTTAAGTGCATGCTCTTGTGAGTCGTTAAAAATATATACCGGATAGCCACCCCATCTCCTGGGATGACGAATCTGAATCTGATCCGAACTCATTTTCATATAATGAAAACGCCGACGTTTAGGTTCAGAGTAAAAAGAATCAGCAAGGCTGATGATCAAAAATTCAGTGTGGTGATCATTGATCTGATCTTGTGCTTTAAATGCCGGCCACTAATTAATTTCTGTTTCCCTGCAACCATAAAGATGCCGTACATTTACTGCACAGCAGTAGCAGATCCGTGAGATAATAAGAAGATCCAGCAAAGTATTGGGGATAAAGGACGTAGAAAACTATGGGAGTTACTTTAGGTAAACACACGTGGCGGTACAAGAACAGATGAGGCAAGAAAAAACAGAAGAAATTAGCATGCATAAGCATATAGCATTATGCAGAGGTAGCATAGATAGCTAAAGAGAGATCGGAGTACGATAGATAAATAAACAAACATGCCCACAATGGCTAATCATAGTCCAGACGCATGTTCTTCTGTCTTCCATGTTCACACAGCCAAGACTAGGCAAAACAATTGAGAATAAGAAACCCTAACATTAAACGCTGAATAAATTCATTACTATTAAACATCATCTTATTGAGTCTTAACGAAAAGAAAAAGATGAAAGCCCGCAGAAACAGTGGGAATTAAGTTCACAAAAGCATACATCATATCAGAAAATCCCAAAACTATTTACAATTTTTTTATGATAAAGGTACTGAAAGAGTTACTACGTCTATGTTAAGGGTTGAAAAAGTTAAAAGGGTCGATCACGTCTGCTCAGACGGTTAACTTTTGATTTACCGACCCAAACACAGAGCGGCCTTGACGTCGAGCCTCCATGCAAAACCACCAGCGTCCATTCGCCAAACGTCACATGGTAGTGTTATGGAGCTCTTCTCTTTGCCATACGTGGACTGTAGCCTCACCATGCAAGTGAAAGCCGGATACGTTAGTGTCACCGTTATCGGTACCTTCATCACCAACCACACCACCATCTCTTCGCCTTCTTGCTGGCCCACCATCTTCTTGTAAGCTTCATTGGTCCATGTGACTCTACCAAACTGATCAGATATAAACCCGGGACACGTGTCCCTCCTTAGATTCATTCTTCTCTCCTCGTCCGTAATCCCTAATCCATCACCATACACCCCTGTATCCGTCACACATTCCACCGTCACACACGATCCCGCCACCTTCACTGCCTGAGGCATCATCGCTACCGTCCGATCTGCTGAACCGCCAAACCCACCCGATATCACAAGCTGATCCTCACACTGATCACTTTTATCAAAGCTAAGCCACATAGGCACCTTCAAATTACCTCCTTCCTTATCTTGAGGGCCCATCTGCGACGATCTTGCCGGCGAGTCGGGTAACAGTGGCAAAGTAACAACGGAATCGCTTTTTCCTTCACTAAAAGCTTTTCTTTTTCTGTTCCTATTACACCGCTTGTTTGTGTTGTTATTGTTATTTTCTCTGGAATATTTTCTCTTGCCTCTACCAGTTCTAGGAAAAATCCCGCCGCTGCTTTCCGTCGGTGAAACAGTAACACCAGTGGTCGGTTTAGGAGCGATCGGTCTGAACCGTAACATTATACGGTTCACTTTCGATATATCGTATGTATTACCTCCTGCCAATCTAGCTATACAACAACCTCCTCTACCGTCGAGTTTATACATTTTTCTCTCTCTAAAACTCGGTCTTTTACTCAACTCAACTCAGTATTGTGTGCAAGGAAGAAATTGACGCACTAAATGCACAGGTACAGTGCAAAGAGACCAGGGAGTAGAAGCAATTTATAATGGAAATGGGATATGTGATAGACACGTGTGAAGAGTAAACACGTGTATCAACAGCGAGTTAAACAGCATAGAGAACCGATTGGTTGAAAAGCGAAACGTGGCAGGCATAAGGGGGCAGGTGAAGAGAGAGGCGGAATGTGAAGTTGTGATTGGGCCCCACTATTCAAGCAATCAGAAACGGGGGAGTGTTAGGTAGTGGCTCCACGATGGGGGCACGTCGGTCCTGGCCTCGTGAGCTGTGTGCATAGGTGGTGGTTGTTCCAGAAGGAAGAAGACACGTGGGCCAATGTTATGGCATTAAACTGAGATCAAAGCGTTTCGGGGGTTTCCATAATTAGTAGGGAAAGATCGTGCCACGTGAACGGCTGGAAAATGACCCGTATCTATGCTTGTCGAGATTTGTGACGTCAGCTTTTGAGGTGGATGACTTTTTCTCTTGTCTCCGTGATTAGAGAATGGGAATGGGACTGGTTCATTTTGAATCCTATTATTTTCACAAGTACATATTTGCCCATGCACATTTTCATTAATTTTCAAAATAAGCAGAATACACAATGGGTGTTTTAGGAATTACAGTCGTGTTGCCACCTGGTTGAAATGATAAAAGCCAATGAATTCTTGTAGCTTAAAGTTGGTATCAGACAATCGAGTACATATTGTTCTTATTGAATGACCTCGACTAATACAATTAATTTCTAATCAGCAATTTAACCAGCTCAATTACACTAATCTCTTTCTTAATTAAGACTATTTTTCAAAAAACAAGTTATTCTGCACATATACGTGCATTAACGATATAGATATAGTACAAAACCAGCTTTTACAGTAAAATATGCGTTTCTCAAAAAGGAAAAGTTGATACTTTGGTATATAATAATTCCATTCGCTTCATTTGGAACGAGGTAGAGAATAATATTATGTCCGTACTGTTTTAGTGTCATTAATTATGATATTATTAATTATATTTAGAAAAAGTGATTAACATCTATCCAAATAAAACAGTGTACTATCTCTGGGTCATCTTCAAGTGTCTTATTGTAATTTCAAACCATAATATTTTATGGCTTTTCACACGGGATAAATTACCTCTTAAATTTATTCTTTTCCTTTCCTCTTTCATAGTTATTAATACAAAAAATTGTACCAATATGATATGAAAATGTAATTATTCAAAAATATTATGTGAGGGTTATAATAAAATCATGATAAAATATATCCGAATGTGAAGTGAGTTTGAATGATTTTTAAAAGAATTATAAAGAGAATTTAAATAATATTTTTTTATTTGAAAAATGACCAAAAAAATATTAAGAAGAGGATTTCCACGAACCGATAACTTGCACAGACAACATAAAGTGGTAGATCTTAGTCTCCTACTTATTTTTGGACCTCCTCCTCTCTATTCTTTCTCTTTCTTGAGATTGGCCAACCCCCTTCACTTTGTGCAATCCTTCAATATTTAAGTAATAAGGGAAAGGTATTATTGAAAGATTACACATATTTTATCAGAATTGTGGAGGATGATATTAACTTTTTGTATTTGATGTAATGTAAACCATATACTTGTCATAACGACGATTTTCTTTTAATAAGTGTTCTAAGCGAAGTTCAAGAACTTCATTTGGTGAGGACATGTGGCCTTCATTTAACAGACAAAGTCTTCTTCTTGTGTGGGACGAAATTGTCTTTTTTATTTTAATTCATTGTAATTAAAATCTGTTAGCCTATGCCACATATATCATACCGTTAACCATCCCTTAATCTGATATCCACTATTTTTAGGCTAAACGGTATCCACATATCTAAAGGTAAATTGATCCTTACAATCTCATCCAGAAAAAAAAGTATCGACTCCCAAGTTTGATTAACAAAGAGATACAAACAGAATCCTATTCAAGAAGATGGTGGACAGTAATCTGAGAGGCTGTGATGTATTGCATTGGTTAAGTTGGATTTGATAGAGATGAGGGGCGTAAAGCATCAGTTCAAATAGTCAATAGATAAGTAGGAAGGTGGATTTTTCTTTTCAGCCAAACAGAAAAGCAGGATTCTTTCATTGTACCATGACTAAGCCAATCCAATAACATTTCACCACCTCACTTGAATGCCCATTTTTTATTTCTCTCCTCTGTGGACGAAGATTAAGCTTTTATTTCTTATTTCTCTGCCACCTGTCCCCTTTGATCCCCATTTATGTTGAGAGATGAAAACAACTTAAACCTGACTTGCCTCACCTGTTTTTGGATAGTCTTTGAAATTTGAGACAAGTTGTTCAATGATTCCGGCATGGTAAGCAGATCCCCTGGACCCACAGGCCATTGCGGTGGATTGCTGAGGGCCCACATATCGACGCAAGATCATAGGTGCGATTAAATCTTACGGTTCACGATTGATGGAGAATACCTGTTTTGGTAGGTACGAATGATAACGCAGCTTTGTTTGAGTGGCAGATTTTGAGTCAATTATTTGGTGTCCGGACTCCCGACCCATGATGCAAACAGTGACATCGGACGGACAGAGATATTTTAGAAATAAATATTCAGTTGTTAATGACATAGATTAAATTTGTTCATCATAATTAATAATAAAATTAACAGTACAATCTGCAACTTCTCATAATATATATAAATATCGCTTTCGCTGGGGGTGCTGGGGGGGACGCCGCCGTAATACAAAGCATATAATAAAGCTGCCTCCGCCAAGAACTACTTACTTCGATGTGACCAGAGATGGCCCCCTCCCCACTGCCTGTTACGTACGTGGCACGTTTTCCTGGTTGAGTGGGAATACATGTGAAGCGATGGATTAAGATAAGCAATATAATTAATTAGTATTATTAACCTACCTTGTCTCATTCTGGTCTCCTTACCAATTAAGGCATCATATCATGATGACTTGGAAAATCCTATTACGGAAAAGTCTTTGAATGAAACGTGACAGCTGATTAAAGGCATATCAGCACATGCAGGGAGGGCCGGGTGAGGCTAGTGGGATGTTAATTAAATTAATTAGAAGTGATTATGACTACTAATTCTTAGTTAGGTCACCGTAACAAAGGCTTAATCTAAGAACGTAACTGTTCTTAAACATTATTTTTTTAAACGAGTAAT
The DNA here is from genome assembly GCA_026122585.1 of Anacardium occidentale. NCBI lineage: Eukaryota > Viridiplantae > Streptophyta > Magnoliopsida > Sapindales > Anacardiaceae > Anacardium > Anacardium occidentale. The sequence goes on from JAJEJH010000564.1 coordinate 263,735, forward strand.
TTAAGAATTAACTACAAGAAAAAATTTCTATAATAGACCAAGAAGTTGAATACTTGTACGAATTCCTATTTTATATCGAGTCCCTGTTCCGCCATCCAGATGGCAATTTTTGGCACCCAATT
>JAJEJH010000565.1:0-144268 GCA_026122585.1 Anacardium occidentale
CAGAATTTCAGAAAAATGTTATTTGAATGGGAAATTGAGCATGCGAATTCAGAATAAATATTTAATGGCTTCAGATAAGCATCAAATAAGCATGTAATGAGTTAATAAGCTGTATATGCATGTCATGGCATTACATGTAGCTTCAGAGAGGATCAGGGGATCCGAATTCAACAGTATTCAGAACCCGATGTACGGGTAAGAGTATAGGGTGAATACGAGGGGGCATCTGTGGGAATCAGCCTTCTGACACCAGTCAGAACGCTGAGCAGTGTTTTCAGATTCAGTTCCTGACACCAGTCAAATGATTCAGCAGCATTTCAGTTTCAGCTCTCTGACACCAGTCAGATCGTAGCAGTGCAGATATCAGATTCAGCTTTCTAGCCGGTAGCTAGAATGGTTAACCCACATGGCCAGGATGCCGAATCCCTATATTACCCAGTCTGATCAGCACAGCAGGTACCCGAGGGTACAGAGAGAGGTATTCAGATGCATGCATCCAGTTTTCAGTTAGCATGACATGACATACACATCATGACATGCATCCATATGATAATAATGAATGAATGAGATACAGATAACAGTTTCCAGATTCCAGCAAGCGCATAGATGTATGATTAGGGCCGAGGCCAAGGTATGTGTTGTTTATGTGATTGTTGTGCTTGCTTGGGCATTGAGGGAAGTAAGGAGCGCTTACTGGGTGATCTTTATCACTCATCCCCCCTCCTTCTTCCAGTTTTACAGGTGTTCGTGCTGGGTTCAAGGAGCGGTTGGATCGAGGCTGACGGAGAAGGCATGCACACACACCTCGATCAGTGTATATCAGTTTTGGACCTGTGTGGTCATTGTTGTACATGTTTCGTATCCAGATGTACAGTATATGTATATGATGTAGGCCAGTGGGCCCCTGTACAGAACAGTTGTATATTTCAGATGTATATATATATATATATATATATATATATGATGTATATTCAGATGAGCTTCCGCGTGTATAGAAATGTAAAGCATTGTACAGTTTCAGTTATTCTGTTTTCGTAGGATTCCCGTCGCGGGTACCCATATTTTCAGATGATTAATAAAAGCTCCCCAAATATTGTTATTATTCAGCACAGCAGGGGTACTCGTGGCGGCGGGTCCTACATTTGTTGGTATCAGAGCAAAAGTTGTAAGTGTGTGGTGCTTTTCTCTCCTTCGCAGCCGTCGTCCAGACCCTCCTCACAGCACAGTCAGATATTTACTTTCCAGATTGATTGTGTTATGTGATTCTAACCCCAGTTTATTGTGATGCTATAGATAGAGAGGAGTATGTCCCTAGATATCTAGACGAGACAGATAGTAGTTCACCCGCTCGTCCTATGAGTGTTAGTGATAGGCGGCGCCCTCAGACTACCTCCCATGTGTCGATGAGACCCGATCAGTTGAGAGATATGATTGGGGATGTTGTCAGAGAGAGCCTCCAGCAAGCTGGAGTGGGTAATGCTACAGAGCCGGATAGAATTACTCCTCCTCAGTTTGAGAGTCATCAAATTCCGAGGAGAAGACATTCCCAGTCTCAGCATCAGTCATATCATCAGTCGCATCCGCAGTATCAGCGACCGTATCAGTATCAGTCGCAGCCTCAGTCAGTTAGAGAGAGGCGTCAGTATCCGACAGGTTATACAGATTTCAGTCAGGGTATGAGTTCGGATACAGTGGGTACTGGTTCTTCAGAGAGACTTCATCCGATTTATCATCTGCCAGCATCGTTTCAGCCAGCCAAATTCAGTGGATCTAGAGATCCAGCTGTAGCAGAGGAGTGGATTGAGGCAGTGGAGAATGTCATGGGCCTCTATACCTTATCAGAGAGAGAGAAGGTTCGATATGCAGTGTTCCTTCTCAAGGGTGATGCTAAAGTTTGGTGGAATCTAGCCAAGACTTCCATCAGTGAGCAGCAGATGACATGGGCAAGATTCAGACAGTTGTTCGATGCAGAGTACAGGAGTTTGGAGGTAATTTATGCTAAGGCCCAGGAGTTTATTGATTTGGCTCAGGGGTCGAGTTCAGTGAAGGAATATGCTACCAGGTTCAATGCATTAGCGAGATTCGTCCCGAGTTTGGCAGGGACAGAGTTGGGCCGAGTTCAGAAATTTATTCATGGGTTACATCCTGCGATCTACAAGGATGTGATGACAGGCCCAGAGCCTCCTCAGAGATTCAGTGATGCCTTGGGGAGAGCACTCAGATTCGAGGCCGGTTTACAGAAGATGGGTGTTATGATTGGTGTATCTGAGAGAGGTCAGAGATCAGATGACAGAGACAGGGCAAGAGGCCAATGTCAGCCAAGAGATCTGCCTGCGCTTTCCAGAGTCAGAGGCAGAAAGTTGCATCCCAGCCACCACAGTGTACCAGATGTGGCAGACGCCATCCAGGGGAGTGTTTATCTGGTCAGATAGTATGTTACTGGTGCCATCAGCTAGGGCACATGATGGCAGTGTGTCCAAACAGACTTGGAACAGGTGCTGGGCATAACCGAGGTGGAGCTGGTCAATTCAGAGGCCGAGGTGGTCCACCTAGGGGCGGAGTTCGAGCTGAGAGAGGTGGAGCAGAGGTTCCCAGAGCTGGTGATAGAGCACCTGAGGGTGGTGCCGGACCTTCAGGAGTTGGCGGAGGCAGAGCCAGAGTTTATGCAGTCCGCCAGGAGCAGGCAGAGGTCATTCCCCATGCAGTTACCGGTCAGTTACTCTATTTTGGTACTCCTTTATTTGTGCTTGTTGATTGTGGAGCCACACACAGTTTTGTATCATGGAGTGTAGTGGAGAGGCTAGGGGTTGACCCTAGTGTGGCCAGTAGGAGTATACATGTAGAGATGCCAGATGGGGGATTTGTGTTGAGTGACAGAGTCCTCCTAGATCAGGAGGTAGAGATTAAGGGTAGATCCATGATGATTGATTTGATTCTGCTGGAGTTAGCAGATTTTGATATGATATTGGGGATGGATTTTCTGGGTAGATATGGTGCAGAGATAGACTGTGGAAGGAAGAAAGTGAGATTCCACATAGGCCCTGATCAGTTTGTGTTTGGTGAGGGCAGAGTTGACAGTCTGACGATCTCCAGCATTCAGGCGAGCAGATTGTTGAGACAGGGTTGTGTCGGATACTTGGCAAATGTTGTATGCAGCAGTTCAGTGGGTCCGAGTATCGAGGAGGTGCCAGTTGTTAGAGAGTTTTCAGATGTGTTTCCAGAAGAGTTACCAGGATTACCTCCAGATAGAGAGTTGGAGTTTAGTGTTGAGCTTCTTTCGGGTACGGCTCCAATCTCTAAGGCTCCGTACCGGATGGCTCCAGCTGAGCTTCAGGAGTTAAAGAAGCAGCTTCAGAGTTGACAGATAAGAGGTTTATCCGACCTAGTTGTTCGCCTTGGGGAGCTCCGATTCTATTTGTGAAGAAGAAAGATGGGTCGATGAGGATGTGTATCGACTATAGGGAGCTGAACAGAGTAACAGTGAAGAACAAGTATCCCCTGCCGAGGATAGATGATTTGTTTGATCAGTTGAGAGGGGCAGCAGTGTTTTCGAAAATTGATTTGAGATCTGGGTACTATCAGGTCAGAGTGGCAGACAGAGATGTTCCCAAGACAGCTTTCAGGACCAGATACGGGCACTATGAGTTCGTGGTCATGCCATTTGGGTTGACTAATGCCCCAGCGATCTTTATGGATCTGATGAACCGGGTGTTTCACGATTGCTTAGACCGGTTCGTGGTGGTTTTCATTGATGACATTCTGGTGTATTCCAGGAGTGTGGCAGAGCATGAGGAGCATCTCAGATACGTGCTTCAGAGATTGAGAGATAGGCAGTTGTTTGCCAAGTTTTCCAAATGTGAGTTCTGGCTTGATAGAGTTGCATTTCTGGGTCACGTGGTTTCAGCAGATGGCATTTCAGTGGATCCCAGTAAGGTAGAGGCAGTTTTGAGTTGGCCAAAGCCGAGGACAGTAAAGGAAATCAGAAGTTTCCTTGGATTGGCAGGTTATTATAGGAGATTCATAGAGGGATTCTCTAACCTAGCAAGGCCTCTCACTGCCTTGACTAGGAAAGAGGTTCCATTTGTTTGGTCAGATGAGTGCGAGGCACGATTCCAGGAGCTTAAGCAGAGATTGACTAGTGCTCCAGTTTTGGCGCTACCACAGGAGGGAGTTGAGTTTGACATTTATACAGATGCGTCCCATCAGGGGATTGGGGCAGTGTTGATGCAGAGTGGTAGAGTTATTGCTTATGCCTCCAGACAGTTAAAAGATCATGAGATGAGATATCCCACTCATGATTTGGAGTTAGCTGCAGTTGTGTTTGCCTTGAAGATTTGGAGACATTACTTATATGGAGTTAAGTGCAGCATTTATTCAGACCACAAGAGTCTGAAATATTTCTTCACCCAGAGAGAGCTCAATATGAGGCAGAGGAGATGGTTAGAGCTGGTGAAAGATTATGATGTTGACATCAGATATCATCCAGGGAGAGCCAATGTAGTGGCAGATGCTTTGAGTAGGCGAGTAGCCTTATCCAGTCTTTCAGTCCAGTCAGAGCTACAGTATGAGATAGCCCGAGAGCAGATTGAGATAGTGACCGCGGGTTTCTCCAGATTACAGATCAGATCTTCTCTGTATGATGAGATCAGAGAGTGCCAGATATCTGACGAGTGGACTCAGGGCATGCTTCAGAGGATGTCAGAGAGAGCAGTGCCAGACTTTGAGTTCAGAGATGGGATCTTGAGATTCAGAGGTAGAGTATGTGTGCCACAGAGTTTAGAGTTGAGACAGAGGATTTTGTCAGAGGCGCACAGCACGGTGTATTCAGCGCACCCAGGCAGTACAAAGATGTATCAGAATCTCAGAAAGAGTTTCTGGTGGTCAGGCATGAAGAAAGACATAGCAGATTTCGTTTCCAAATGTCTGGTATGTCAGCAGGTTAAGGCAGAGCATCAGAGACCCTCAGGTTTACTTCATCCTTTGAGTATTCCTGAGTGGAAGTAGGAAGATATTTCTATGGATTTCATTTCTGGTCTTCCCAGAGTTCAGAGGGGATTTGATGGCATATGGGTGATTGTGGACAGACTGAGCAAGTCAGCTCATTTTCTGCCTATTAGACAGGGTATATCTACGGATCAGTTGGGGAAACTGTACATCAGAGAGGTGGTCCGACTCCATGGTGTTCCCAGGACTATAGTTTCAGACAGAGACTCCAGATTCTTGTCAGCTTTCTGGAGATCATTGCAGAGAGCCTTGGGGACCAGATTACAGTTTAGTTCAGCCTACCATCTTCAGACAGATGGGCAGACCGAGAGGGTGAATAAAATTCTGGAGGATATGCTTAGAGCTTGTTGTATGGACTTCCAGACCGATTGGGCAGAGTTGATTCCCCTCATGGAGTTCACGTATAATAACAGTTATCAGGCGACTATTCAGATGGCTCCATTTGAGGCATTATACGGTCGGAGGTGTAGATCTCCTCTTCATTGGGATGAGATTGGAGAGAGAGATTCTCTGGAGACAGTTGTTGGTCCAGAGATAGTTCAGGGTATGATTGAGCAGATCCGGATCATCAGGCAAAGGATGAAACAGGCCCAGGATCGACAGAAGAGTTATGCAGACCTGAGACGCAGAGAGATTGAGTTTGCAGTAGGCGACAGAGTTTTCTGAGAGTTGCACCGTACAGGCACGTGCTCAGATTTGGCAGAAAGGGGAAGTTGGCCCCTAGATTCATTGGTCCCTATGAGATACTTGAGAGAGTAGGGACAGTTGCCTACAGATTGGCTTTGCCAGCTAGCATGGACAGGATTCACAATGTGTTCCATGTGTCTCAGTTGAGGAAGTATGTGGGGGATCCTTCTCATGTGCTTCAGTTTTCAGAGGTTGAGTTGGCTGATGATTTGAGTTATCAAGAGCTGCCAGTACAGATTCTGGATTACAAGGTCAAGGTTCTCCGGAACAAGCAGATTCCTCTAGTGAAGGTCTTATGGCGCAGTCAGAGAGTGGAGGAAGCCACTTGGGAGGTAGAATCTGAGATCAGGGATAGGTTCCCAGAGTTATTCAGGTAAATTCCGGGGTCGGAATTTTTATAAGGGGGGAGGAAATGTAGCATCCTAGATCCGAAAACCCTTAGGGGTAGAGTTTTGAGGTTAGAAATCGAATTCAGAAAGAGATTGGGAGTCTGGTTGAGTTCAAGGGTGAGTTGGTAAGTTTTCGAAGCCATGTGGCTTCCGTTGGAATCCTTTCGGAAGGATTCGATTAGGCGAGCGAGCGGGAAATAAGTTATACTTATTTTTCCTGGTGCACGACCGTGCATCATTGGTGCATGCCCGTGCGTGGCATAGTATTTAAGTGAGCCGTGAGTTAAGTTCATTTCTTTACTCACCAGTTTGCATTTTTGCCATATTCTCTCTTTCATTTCAGTGCCTCCCGTTCCTAGAGAGGAGACTCAGCAGCCATTAGCTCCCAATCCGATTAGAGAGCCAAGAGATTAGTGATTTGAAGCTTGGTTTCAAAGCATGGAGAGAGGTAAGTGTTCCTCACTTCTTCTTGCGTTTTCCTAACTTGTTTGATGAGTGTTGATGCCATGGATGAAGGTATTGCATGCTGATGAATGTGTGGAAGGTTTATATGTGATTGCATGTTGATTTGGTTGATAGATTTCCACCCTTGAAGCTTGCATGTGTGTATGTATGGCTTTAGAAAGAGAAAGAAGATAATCCCATGGTAAATCGTGGAATGATCGATGCATGTGGTATATGATGTTTGAACTGTGTTATTTGGGATGTGGATAACATGTATTTGAAGTGTTATTGTGAATGAATGTGATTTGGTTGGCCATTTGTGCATTTTCCGAGCGGTGCTTTGTTGAAGAACCAGACGCACTACCGTACGCCATTATGGCACGGCCGTGAGTCTGTGTTTCTCCAGATGCATGCCCGTATGCACGACCCATGCACGGCCAGAAAATGTGCATGCACGCCCGTGTGTCCGCATACGCACGCCCGTGCATAAGCATTTTCAGTGACAATGAATAGTAAATTCCAGTAGCTAGCACGACCAGGCGCACGACCAGCGCACGGTCCCGTGCGTCATGGTGCACGCCCGTGCACATTTCATGCACGCCCGTGCATCAGCAGCATTTCAGAAAAATGTTATTTGAATGGGAAATTGAGCATACGAATTCAGAATTAATATTTAATGGCTTCAGATAAGCATCAAATAAGCATGTGATGAGTTAATAAGCTGCATATGCATGTCATGGCATTACATGTAGCTTCAGAGAGGATCAGGGGATCCGAAGTCAGCAGTATTCAGAACCCGATGTACGGGTAAGAGTATAGGGTGAATACGAGGGGGCATCTGTGGGAATCAGCCTTCTGACACCAGTCAGAACGCTGAGCAGTGTTTTTAGATTCAGTTCCTGACACCAGTCAGATGATTCAGCGGCATTTCAGTTTCAGCTCTCTGACACCAGTCAGATCGTAGCAGTGCAGATATCAGATTCAGCTTTCTAGCCGGTAGCTAGAATGGTTAACCCACATGGCCAGGATGCCGAATCCCTGTATTACCCAGTCTGATCAGCACAGCAGGTACCCGAGGGTACAGAGAGAGGTATTCAGATGCATGTATCCAGTTTTCAATTAGCATGACATGACATACACATCATGACATGCATCCATATGATAGTAATGAATGAATGAGATACAGATAACAGTTTCCAGATTCCAACAAGCGCATAGATGTATGATTAGGGCTGAGGCCAAGGTATGTGTTTGTTTATGTGATTGTTGTGCTTGCTTGGGTATTGAGGGAAGTAAGGAGCGCTTACTGGGTGATCTTTATCACTCATCCCCCCTCCTTCTTCCAGTTTTACAGGTGTTCGTGCTGGGTTCGAGGAGCGGTTGGATCGAGGCTGACGGAGAAGGCATACACACACACCTCGATCAGTGTATATCAGTTTTGGACCTGTGTGGTCATTGTTGTACATGTTTCGTATCCAGATGTACAGTATATGTATATGATGTAGGCCAGTGGGCCCTTGTACAGAACAATTGTATATTTCAGATGTATATATATATATATATGATGTATATTCAGATGAGCTTCCGCATGTATAGAAATGTAAAGCATTGTACAGTTTCAGTTATTTTGTTTTCGTAGGATTCCCGTCGCGGGTACCCATATTTTCAGATGATTAATAAAAGCTCCCCAAATATTGTTATTACTCAGCACAGCAGGGGTACTCGTGGCGGCGGGTCCTACACAGTTAATGATTGAGCAGATCAGAGTTATCAGACAGAGAATTCAACAGGCCCAGGATCGTCAGAAAAGCTATGCAGATCTGAGACGTAGGGACATAGAGTTTGAGGTTGGAGACCACGTGTTTCTCCGAGTTGCTCCCTATAGACGTGTCCTGAGATTTGGCAGAAAAGGTAAGTTGGCTCCGAGATTCATTGGGCTGTATCAGATTCTAGAGAGAGTGGGCAGAGTTGCTTACAGATTAGCTCTTCCAGCCAGCTTAGACAGAATCCACAGTGTGTTTCATGTCTCTCAGTTGAGAAAGTATGTAAGCGATCCGTCTCACGTGTTAGAGGTTCAAGATCTGGAGTTATCAGCTGACTTGAGCTACCAAGAAGTTCCAGTTCAGATTTTGGACTACAAAGTAAAGAAGTTGAGAAACAGAGAGATTCTCCTGGTGAAAGTTCTGTGGAGAAGTCAGAGAATTGAGGAAGTGTGGCGCCGGTTTTTGCCGCGCCATGCCAGGACAGACTTGCCACTCTTGTTTAACCACCCTAAACGTGGTCAAGAGGAGCGCATAACGGGTTTGTGGCCCATTACGGAGTCTATGGAGTCGCCACCCGGGAGTAACCCCGGGAAAATATGCGTCGGTGAAGACGGGCGATTTTATGGATCCCTTGCAGAGGACCCAACCTTCCTCACCGGCCCAATGGTTGGGTTCGGAGAGTCGGGTACGGCGATGGGAAGGTGTTAGGCACCCATGCCGCCCGGCCCGAAGGCCGGCCTCCACTTTTGTGGTTTATTTGTTAAACGCGTTACCAAGTTTAATTAGGTTCCGTTTTATCACGCGATGCAATATTATTATTAATTACAATCATCCATAAAAAAGAAACAAAAAAAATAAATAAAATTACAACCCTTGTACATACACCCTTATACATTTATTCTAAATAAAATTAAAAAATAAAAATAAAATAAAAAGTAAACCTACGAAACGAATTTGTTAGTTAAAATAAAAAAATAAAATAAAATAAAAACTAAAATGATCAAAATCATATATATATATATATATATATATATATATATATATATTGACTTGGCCGTGCTTGGCTGTGCTTGTTATTGACAAATCAATTTGTTTTAATTTTCCTTTCATGCATGATCAACTCAATTAAGTATTATAAAACATAAAATAAAAGAAAAGGGTATGCATGTATGCCAAAAAATAAAATAAAACAGGTTTTGGACACTCCAAATTTTATTATATATGTATATATATATATTTTTTTTTATGAATATCCAGTAGCATAATTTTTTTCACATGATCCTTGTCATTTATGTGATCCGCAGGCATGGCAACAATTCTTGCCAGAAAATCCAGAGCAATGATTATGAATGCATGGTCACATGAGTCATCATTACATAGCCTAGCAAATATACTGTGAGGTGAAATGCATAAAAAAAGAAAAAAGGTGCATAAGTATTCCAGAAACATGACATGCAAATTAAATATATATGTTCACACATAAAATCACCAGAGTTAAATTTATATACAAAACATCAATTCAGATTTTAAATTAACAAGAAGACACTTCTCAATCTTTTAAACACAGTCTGAATAAATCTTTTTTTTTTTTTATTTAAGAACCATCTTACACTTGCTTTCAATCACAATTACGCATATTTATTATATGGGCTAACATAATCATTATAACACAGAAACATGCTACGTGATTTAATTCAGAAATCAAGACAGAAACCAAGGCAGCAGATGCGCAAAATAATAGTAATAATGAAATAAAACTATGTATATCACATTATTTTTAAATAAATACATAAAACAATAAATCCCCTCAGGGCTTACCTGAAATCCTGATGTCTTGGAATTTCTTTGTCGTCAAACTAAGGATGGTCTGGTAGTCAGGCACCCGAACGATTGAAATATGGAATCAGCTCAATGGAGTTTGAAATTTTAAGATATAAGATGGTATCAGTGTTTACGAATGTATTCTCTCTTTTTTTTCTTTTTTTTACTGCTCTGCTCTGCTCTCTCCTTTTTTTTTTTATTCTCAAAAACTCTCCCATCTCTGTCTCTCCTCTGCCCTTTTTATATGTAAAAAAACATTCAATGAAAGCCCCCCTTAATGGAGAACATGTGAAGCTGTTCCTTCGTATACGTGGGCAGTTGGCCTTTGATGAAAAAAAAACTGCAATATTTGCATGGGCTAGTGCGGGCTGGAAAAGTGGAAAAAATGGAAGTTGGCATTTTATGGAAAAAAACTGCAGCAATTTCGTGGGCTAGTGCGGGCTGGAAAAGTGGAAAAAAATGAAGAAAAAGCAGAGGGCGCCAGGCATGCTTCTTTTCTCACTTAGGCTGCCTAATTTATTATTATTTATTATTATTATTTTTTTGGTGGGCTTTGGATTTTAGATTTGGATTTGGGCTTTGGATTTTGGCTTTAGAATAGTTATTGGGTTTGGGTTTATTATTGATGGGCTTTGGATTTTGGCTTTATGGGTTTGGGTTTGAATGAATTATATTTAATCAATAGAGTTTTAAATTTTTGCTCGTCCATCCTCAACTTGACACCGAAAAAATTCCACATCATCTTTCAGGTTTTTCATCATCGGGGATGACCCTGTTGGGTCCAAAATGGGGTGTCTACAGGAAGCTACATGGGAAGTTGAAGCTGATATGAGAGAAAGTTTTCCTGAATTGTTTAGGTAATTCCGGGGACGGAATTTTTATTAGAGGGGGAGAATTGTAATGACCCAAAGGTAGATTTGTCATTTTTGAGAGTTTCAGGGGGTAGAAGAGTCATTTTAGAAGTCCTTTGGGACTTGAGTATGAGTTTCTGCGCATGTGGGGGTGGAAATGGCTATTTTCCACTACACACGACCGTGTGCCTGAGACACACGACCGTGTGTCTGTCCCAGCTAGCTTTATTAGTTTATTTTCTTTCCAGTTGCGCACAGATTTCAGCTCCCAGCTTATTTTCTCTTCTTCTTCCTTCAGCTCCAGTGAACCCTAGAGTTCCAGAGAGAGATCCCCCAGCAGCTCAGCTTCAGATTAGAGATCCAGAGTCTTCCAGAGGGAAAGGCCCAGCTTCCATGGCGCGAGGTAAGTGTTTTCCTTACTTCCCTCGCCGTTTCAGAGCCTGTTTGGCTGATTCCAGTGTATGAGAATGTGATGTGTGCTTGATTGAGATGTTTTCCAGCATGCTTGAGCTTGATATGTTGCATGTTTGGATGATTGAGTGGCTTTCCATGTTTATGTGCATGTATGTGAATATACATGATATATGTGTTTTTATTATGATGATTTGCGTGTTTGAGATGATAAAATGATGTTTTTGGGCATGCCAGTAGCGGTATTTAGCTTGTATGTGTGTTGATTTGGAGTGTGGATGTGTTAGTGTGGGAATTTCTGGATTTCCAGACGCCTTCAGCAGTTTCTGGGTCGAGCACACGACCGTGTGTCCCTGAGGCACGCCCGTGCGTCCGTTTTTCTGCATGGGACACGGCCGTGCATGCTGCCCGTGTGCGTCTGAAAACCCAGACACACGCCCGTGTGCCCGAGTGACACACGCCCGTGTGCTTTCTCCCCAATTCCACACGCCCGTGTGCTGAACACGGGAAGAAGATGGCAGACACACGCCCGTGTGCCCAAGTACACACGCCCGTGTGCCTTGCCCAGTTTTCATGAAATTTCCTCCAGAACGCTGCACGCCCACATGCACAATGGCCATACGGTCCCGTGTGCCTTGGCACACGCCCGTGCGTCCCAGAACACACGCCCGTGCACAGTAGAAATCAGCAGAATTGATTTTAAAAGAATATTAAGCCACTCTAAGCCAGTTTTAAGCACACAAAACTCAGAATTTACATCAGAAAAATCAGCATTTCATGCATGATTATCAGCATTAGCACGGCATGCCATATCAGATATTTTCAGACTGGATCCAAGGATCCAACAGCATGATTTTCAGATATACATATATGATTTTTCATATATCAGATAGGGGTGAATACGAGGGGGCGCCTGTGAGTTCGCACACCCGCTAGAGAGGGAAACCAGCGTCCGCCAGAGAGGACATGGTCACTGACCAAGCTCATTAGAGAGTCCTGGTTGTGCATCAGTAGATTTATTAGGATTTTGAACTCACACGGCTAGGGTGCCGAATCCCTGTATTCATCAGTCTGGCCAGCATAGCAGATATTTTCAGATATTTCAGAGATTTTCAGTACTTTCTGATACAGATTTCAGATATACTATATGTATATATTCAGGATCTTCAGATCACAATTTTATTATCAGAAAGAGTTTTCAGAAAAGACAGTTTTTCAGAAAAACAAGCCTGAGGGTAAGTTTTACAGTTTTTCAGTATACATGACATCAGCATATACATTTCATTGTCATGTACAGCATCTCATGAGAAACAGATGAGAAACAGAACAGTACAGAACAGAAATATAACAGAAATCAGTAAGAAAACTGTCTAGTAGAACCTCCTACGTGACGAGTCACGTAGTCAATGATTTGTTTGACCTGCGAGTGTTGAGTTTGGAAACACTTGCTGAGTGACTTTGTCACTCACTCCCTTCCCTGTTTCCTTTTGCAGGTCAGTAGTTCGAGGGCTGAGCTGGAGCGAGACCGCTGCGAGATTTTGGGGATGTGGCTTGGCGCAGCAGATAGCATGTTGGCTCGCATGCTTTAGTTTTCTCATGTATATGTGTGTATTACATGATCGTATGCACTGTATGACAGTTCAGTATTTTCTATACATGAGTAGCCTGGGATTTCCACGCTTATATTTTAATTTACTTTTGCAGTAAATTATATTAGTAGTTTCTTTTATAAAGAAAAATTTTATCCAGCAGCAGTTTCTTTTCTGTAGTGGTCCCCGTCTCAGGTATATTTTATTATTATATGAACAGTAATTTCCACAGTGCACAGTAACCTAGGCGGGGGTCGCTACAATGATGAACTATACACGGTCGTGACCCCACAAATTAGGTCATGCACGGGCACGTAAACACGACCGTGACCACGCAGATAACGCAGTATGCACAGGCGTGCGCCTCGGGTGCACGGGCGTGCGTCCTGCTCTGCACCTCCATGACCGTCTGGAATCAACTCGTTTCCGATAAAAAACGCATACGAAATGCAAATTAAACATATCTCACATGCACAACACTTCAAATAAGCATAATAACACTTCCGACAACTTCAAATCTCAAGCAAATCGTCCAACCCAATCTCAAAACATATATAAACACATATTCTCACTCATCATAAGCACATAAGCATCAATCATCATCATAATCATCTCAAATCATCATATATGCAATTAAAGCATCAAAAGCATGCTGGAATCGAACTCATCTCAACCAAAACATGCATCAAACATAATCAAACCGCAAGGGAAAGAGGAAGGAAGCACCTACCTCTTGACATGCTTCTCTCTCAAGAAGAACACAAGATCAAGCTGGATTGGAAAGTCCTGAAAGCTGCTATCCACTTCTAGGGTTGAGGTTCCCTGAAATTGAAAGGAAACTTTGGATGAAAAATGAGTTTGGAAACGGATAAACTCGACTTAAAACCAAGACAGCTGGAAAAATACGCATGCACGAGTGTGCACCTCTCATGCACGGTCGTGCATCTCCGGAAAATTACAAAAATGTCATTTTTCCGTGCTCGCATGTAAATCCTCCCAAACAGATCCATGCACAAGCCACCAAACTCTAGGAAAAGCTCTACTTCACCCCAAAACTCTCACGCAACCCTAAAATTCTCAAAAATCTCAAACTGAACCCAGATTAGAAGCCGAAAAGACCAAACTAACCCTGGGATGTTACATAGTCATGGTTCATTATAAAAGTTAAAATAAGTATTAAAAACGAGGTTTTAACTATATCCATATAATATATCAAAAGTTGTTTAATATCATTTATATTTATTACATATAAATTAATTTAATTAAGACTAAAAGACTTATTCGCACCCATAGTTTCATCCGAAACTCCATTTGCATCTTCCAAGTTTGTAAAACCTAAAGTCCCATCCTTTGTCTGAATTCCATTCAGTTTCCTTACTATTTTTAATGAAATATTTAAAATGCTCTTTAAAAAATAAAAATTTATAATAAATTATAAAATAATATTTAAATATAAAAAAATTTAAATATTATTTAATATTTATTAAAATTTTATTTTATTATTTTATAAAAGATTAACCCTAAAATGATAAAAATGCTCTTCAATTATTAAAAATTTAACTATTGAACTGTTATATTTAACGGTTGACTAAGTCAACAAATAAAACCTTAGATTTTACAAACTTAAGAGATAGAAAGCTGGGCTATAATCAAAGTATGGATGGGAATAAGTCCTTTAGCCTGTAATTAATTATTATTATTATATAGATTAAATGACTACTTCTTACCTAAACTTGATAAAACGATTTTATTTAAAAATTGTATCCTTTAGTTTGTATGTTAAATTTATGATTAAAATATATTAAAATTTTTATGAAATTTGTAAAAAGGACGAAATTGTCTTACGATTTTATGAAGCTAAATAACAATTGATTTTCAAAAAAATTATAAATTTTCTACTTATCCCTTCTCGGTAATTATAACATCTAAAAATTAAAAATATTCATTGGCGAGATTGTTATTTTTTTCATTGTCATCACTAGTCATTATTCTTGTATCACTGTCAATTAACTTTTCAATTTTGGATAATTATGTAATTAAATTATTTCGTAGTCGTTTTACTTTTAATATTGTGTACGACTTCTCTATATTGTCATTGTTTTTATTTATTATCATCTCGATTTGAATCCACTACATCTCACTCAAATATGTTTGTCTTTCTCACTTATATCTATCACCAACGAGCTTCATTGTGGCTGGATCGTTTTGTTTCCATCAAGTTTAAAAATATTTTATTGCTTGACAACCCTAAGACATATCCAAATCTATCACTGAGCAATGTTATATATACTTATATTAAATATCAAATTTAATATGAATGATAAATTGAGTATTATCATATCATTAATGTAAAATCTCATAATCACATAATAATGTACTATTATCGGTATCTAAATTATTATTTATTTTATTTATACATAATTTTATTAATTATAAAAAATAAAATATATTATTTAATTATTAAAGCTAAATTCTATTTTAATAAATCAATAAAAAAATAAAATTTCAATTATAAAAGATTTAAAAATCAACATTTTGTCGAAATTTAGGTGAAAAATAGTTATTTTGCTTTTAATAAAAAAATCCTCAACTCTGTGTTGAAGTTAACAATTACATAAAATTCATTATGTACCAATTATGTATTTCACCCCAAGGTTCTAATTTTCGTTTAAAAGAGTAAAAATATACTCATTGTGAATATATTTTATGTATTTATAATTAGTATATTAAATATAATTTCTTATTATAAGATTAAAAGCTATTTCGAATATGTATTTAAAATTGAATACCAATAAAAAAAATATGATTATTAATTTAAAATTATATAACTAAATAATAATACTAAATTAATATAAATTATAAATACACGTGAAATTATTTAGTAAAAATTTAGAGGGCAACACAATACTTTAAAAAAGGCCAAATAACCTATTCCCACCCAAGATTTCTTTATATGACAATGTCCCACTTTAAAGTTTTAAAAAGCTAATTATCCACCTTAACCCAAGTTAAAAGAATATTATTATTTTTTAAATAAAAATTAAAAAAATAAATTTTTATAAAAATGATTAAATTAGAAAATAATATCAAAATAATAATAATAAATTATTAAAATACAAATTTAAAAAATAGTCACCATTATTAGCGACGTCATAGATGACGATAGTTGTTATTAACATAATCAGATGATCGAAAACTATCATTTAGTTCTATTGATAGTCAAATCTGACTGTTTGAATGTAGGGTGAGTATTGGTTTTTTAAAATTTTATAGGTGGGACTTTTAGTTAAGAAAACCTTGGGTGGCAATTGGGATTTGGCTTTTAAAAAACAAAAAAGGTCGAGCATTTAGCACAGGATCTCCGCCGTCAAATTTGGAATGAATCATTTTCAATTCACAATCAGCATCGTACAAAGCCCTTGATAATGCAAACTCTAATATTCCATAAATGAAAGATTGATACGATGGGATATTTTTGTATTATCTTTTGCAAGGTAGGAATATGGTTTATTTGCCAAAATTGCAAAAGAATATGCTTCAGAGTCAGGCCATTTTAGACGTTTGATTTTGACTACATCTGACAATAAATAGGTAAATGGTTTATATTAATTTACTCAAAATTTTTTTGATCCAAAATATAAGTTATGGTAGTTGTGGCTTTACATGCCCTTAGTAGGGATGATGGGGTTAGAAAAATTTTTAAAAGATAATTGTAAAATTTAATATAAGGTAATTATTTATAACTAAATTTTAAAAACAACTTTAATTATTATTGAGGCTTGGTGAGGCTTAAATAATCACACTTGGGCAATTGTGGAATGTAAGATAACACTTCTCCCCCCACAAAATAAAAAAAATCAAAACTTTGTGTAATATTCCAAGGCTCTAATAATATAATAATAATAAAAAACAAAAGCAATAAAATAGAAAAATATAATAATAGGGACAAAAACAACACCCCTTTGACCTCTCTTATAAAAGCGAAATCTTGAGTGATTACTTGTGGAGATGTTATTCTTGCAAATTGGTTTTCAATAATCTTCTTGTTATTTTATTTTTAATGCTCAATAGGAAACTTCATACTTGGAAGCAAGGTTTCCTTGACCTCTACAAGGGTTCGGTTTAGATCTTTTTCAATTTTACTCCGGTTAATATAATGGCCAAATTGCATATTCCCACCCAAGGCTTCCTTAAATGTCTAGGCATCACCCTAAAGTTTTAAGAAACCAAACACCAATTTTTTTTGTTTAATGAAAAGACCAAAATACTCTCTATAAAAATAAATAATATTAATTTTAAAATAAATTTTAATATAAATAAAATTAACATATGAAATAATATAAAATAATAATAAAATTTTAAAAAATAAATTAAAAAATAACCACTGTCGTCGGTAAAGTTGCCAATGACGGTGGTTGCCGTTAACATAATTAAGTGATTAAAAATTGTTATTTGGTTTCATTAATGGACGAATTTGACCTTTTTGATGACGAAAACTATCAGATCTAATTGTCAAAAATCTGGTAAAGACAGTCAGATCTGATTGTCTTTGTTACTGTAAAAGATTGAAAATGGTTGACATGTTTGACACTGATCGTTTCTGACTATTTTAGATGGTAGAGTTGATCAAATTTAACTATTTTTTCTATATCTTTGACCATCGACAACCTAGTCAGCGGTGGTGGCTACTTTTTTAATTTTTATTAATTTGCTATTATTTTGTATTTTAATTATTTTTATAAAATTAATTTTTTTAATTTTATTCAAAAAGATAAAATTATCCCTCAAACTTTAGTCAAAGGTGGAAAATGGGTTTTTAAAAACTTTAGATGGCACTTTTATTTAAGGAAACTTTGGGTAGTAACAGGTTGTTTAGCCTAATATAATCCAACGGACTTGGACTCCGGGGGCGCGGCACGTTGCTTACTTTTCGTCAGCAAATTTTGTATTCTTTCGATTAAGTAGTTGAGATTGAATCGTGGGTTGAAATGTAGCTTAAAAACGATTAATTAATTTTATGTGTAATTCAAGAAAAATAATTATTAGCTTTCATACTTTAAACAAAGAATTTGTTAAAAAAATCAAGTTTTTGATTAAGAAAATGAATACAACATGTAGGTGAAAGGAATTATATTTCATTGTTTTATTTTGTTTTAATCATTAAATGGGTTGAGTTTTAGCTAAAATAACTTAAATTTAAGTGATTAATCAATCTAATCCCATTAAATTTGAGTTAAAATAATTTTAATTCATCAAATTTAAACCTATATCTTAAATAATATTAACATCTGTGTTTGTTTTATCAATGATTTTCACTCTTCATTGATAATTTTTTCAACAGTAATTTTGCCCTTTTGATATTACTGTTTATTGACAATTTTTTTAGTGTTTTTTTGTTCCATAATTTAGTACTTTTTTAGATATTATGGTTTACCTAATTGAACGAATCAAATTTCAACTCCAATGGGCTGTTTTGAATTCGACTCTACCCTTCACAACTTACAAGGTACAACCAGTTCACAGCGACAGCTGAAAGAAAATAAAGCAGGAAATGACAACACAGACAGACAGACAGACAGACAGACAGACAGACAGACAGGCAGCTGAAAAAGCTGAAAGCACCAATACTGCCCACTGGTTACACAGCCGTAACTTAATTTCAATAGGGCTAGTTGACCGCTAACATGACACCACGGCCTCAAATTATTTAATGCCCGAAAAATATTTATTTATTTATTTTTAATTGAAAACCACCACAGGCCAGTACCTTGTATACAACTGTATTGAGTATGGTGACGGAGTTTCCAACCAAAAATCCATCGGTAGTATCATCTCTTGTACACTTTATGTTTAATTCTAATATCAAAATTTGATCTTTCACCATATTGTGCTGAAAGATTCTCACCTTTAGTTCATCTGGTTAGGTTCATCAATGGCGGTTGCAAAAATTAGTCCCAGTTTCAGTTTCAAGACTCAGATTTCTGGCACACCAGCTGATCTGCCAAGAGGGTTTTCTTGCAATGGAAGGAATCTCAAGTTCAAGTGTAAGGTGATCAAAGCTGAAGTTCAAGCAGAAGTAGTTTTACAAGAGAAGAGTTTGCAGGGTTTAAGTATGGGGTTTGATGTGGTGTCAGAGGGGGAACTGAGAGAGAAAGGGTTCTTGGGGATGAGGAAGACGAAGATAGTGTGTACTATTGGGCCTGCATGCTGTTCAGAGGAAGCTCTGGAGAAGTTGGCCTTGGGAGGCATGAATGTGGCTCGGCTTAACATGTGTCACAACTCTAGGGAGTGGCATCGTGATGTGATTAGGAAGATCAAGAGGCTGAATGATGAAAAGGGGTTTTGTGTTGCAGTAATGATTGATACTGAAGGTAGTCAGATTCATGTGGTTGACCATGGTGCTTCTTCCTCTGTCAAAGCTGAGGTATTTTACAAGATTCCCACTTCTTGATTTGGATTAGTTTAATTTATCGTTTCATTAATTATGAATAGATATCAATTAGTCTTTATTCTTTTGTTGGTTTGCAATTATCATCTTGATTTAGAAATTGTAATGTTGTTGGTTATGGTTTGGGAACAGGTGGATTCAATATGGTTATTTACAGCTAAAAAACTTGAGAGATCTCTTCCTTTTACAGTGCAAGCAAAGTATGAAGGGTTCTCTGAAGGTGGGGAATGCATGCTTACTAACTATGTGTGGAACACTGAACCAGTTTAGCTACATGAAAATAGGAAATCTTTTGAGAATTTATCTCCATCTAAATCAAAATTTTTGTTTGGCAGGTATTGAAGTGGGTGATGAGCTTGTTATTGATGGAGGAATGGCAAGCTTTGAGGTGATTGAAAAACTTGGGAATGATCTGCGTTGTAAGTGCACAGATCCTGGTCTTTTCCTACCTCGCGCAAAATTGAGCTTTTGGAGAGATGGGAAGCTGGTGGAGAGAAATTATGGACTTCCTACGCTGTCGAAAAAGGTATGTTTTATATGCCTCTTTATTTGAACTTTGTTATATAGATTCTAATTGGATGTTATCTGCACTGGCATCCATACTCTATAGTCATGAGTAAGTGATATGATACTGAAAATATTCAGCTTGTGTTCAGTATTTTTGTTTGGCCTGTTGAACCATATTAACTAATAGAGTTCCTACCTTCTATTCAATTATCCCATATAGTGTTCTCTCAAATTAATTGATATTCTAAGTTTTGAAATAAAGTGTACAAATTTTAGTATTTTCTTACTAAATACTCAAATAGATTATGACTGATTTTCCTTTCCAAGTCTGATCTATGCTGCTATGATAATTAGTAACTATAGATGATCTTGCTGCTGCATTGCAGGTGATTATGACCTGAAATAATAAAATATGATAATGTGATACCAACAATTAAAAAGTTTCTTTTTCATGTCTGCAGGATTGGGCCGACATAGAGTTTGGAATTTTCGAAGGTGTTGATTTTGTAGCCATGTCATTTGTAAGTGATGCTGATTCCATCAGGCATTTGAAGAACTACCTCTCTTCCAAATCAACAAAGTAAGCACGTATACGTCCTTATTGGTATAGTACATTTAAGACCTGCTTCTTAAATTAGTCTCATATTACTCTTCTGTTTCTGTTTTTGAAATTTATCATTCCAAATTGATCCCATTGATGTTTACATGAAATAGATAACTTCTATATTTGTAGTCTTTTGAGCCCATCTGAATGAAGCCTGATATGAACCTTAGGAACCCCAAAAACTAGTTGTTGAGGTTAGAGTCCAAAGCTATATAAAGCCTACAACACAAGCCTATACTTTTCAATGTAGGATCCAAGTTCCATACCTTGCACTTAGGATCGTAACAAAGCCCAAATATGAAAATTCTAACTCTGCAACATGCATTAGAACAGAAACAATTTTCAGATTCATCTTCATTTTCTCTGTAAACTATCATATCAATCCTGATGTTTTCTGACATCAATATGTCGACGATCTCTTTCTATAACAATACTTGATTTTAGACAATGTTAGGTAGATGTTGTTAGCAAAATCATTCTTTTAGCCTCCTAACCAAAAGAAATTGTTTTGTCTACAACTCACATTTCTGCAATGAAAGTTATGTAGAATGCTGGATACAACTGAAAGTAGTTCCAGGTTTCTTTTCAGAATTTGAGGTGTAAAGGAAAATTTTTGGTCATTTTAGATCCATAAAAGTACTGGCAAAGATTGAAAACCTGGAGTCTATTTTGAAATTGGAAGAAATTGTAGAGGCTTCTGATGGAATAATGGTGGCTCGAGGTGACCTGGGAGTTGAAATTCCACTTGAGCAGATTCCAACTGTCCAGGAGGAAATCACGCATGTATGCAGGCAACTAAACAAACCAGTGATTGTAGCTTCTCAACTTCTCCAGTCAATGGTTGAATATCCAACTCCAACACGTGCTGAGGTAGTTCTCTCACAATTGATGATATGTTAATGTTCTTCTGTTGTTTAGGCATTGTGTATTAAGCACAGAATGTTGCCTTGTAACAGCTTCTGCTTTGCATGGTTAGGTTGCAGATGTTTCTGAAGCAGTTAGACAATATGCTGATGCCTTGATGTTGTCCGGAGAGTCAGCAATTGGACCATATGGACAGAAGGCTATTTCTGTCTTGCGGATGACCAGCAGTCGAATGGAACTGTGGAGTCGTCAGGAAAACCAACAAAGTGCTCTCAATCAGCGTCAACTTGGGGTATCACTACCAGATCGTATTGCCGAGCAGATCTGCAGTCGTGCTGTTGAAATGGGTACTACTACTTTTCCTCATTGTAACATCATTCTTCAGCTTTCATTACAAATCTCGACCAATAAAAGAACAGACGACATTCTCACCATATAATTTAAGGAAAGGCATGGAATGAGCAGTCCAAATCACATTTAGTAATTGATGTTAAATTTTGTGCAGTAATTACATTGTTTTTGCAGATGTTAACTTAAATATATATGCACCTTCTGTTCCATTTCTCTTAATGAATAAGGCATACTTCCTAAGACAAATGTGTTTGGCTTTTTGCTGCAGCTAACAACCTCGGTGTGGACGCCATCTTTGTGTACACAAAACATGGGCATATGGCGTCTCTCTTGTCTCGGAACCGCCCATACCCTCCCATATTTGCATTCACGAATGATGACAGCACCCGGATGGCCTTGAATTTGCAATGGGGAGTTATTCCCCTCCTACTCGACTTATCGGATAACATGGAAGCTTATGTATCAAAAACCATAGACCTCATAAAGATGAAGGGGATGATTAAACAGGGTGATACTGTCTTGGTGGTATCAGATTTAACTCCATCCTATGTTACTTCGACAGCATTCCAATCAATCCAAGTGAAGACCATTGTTTAAGGCTATATGTTCTGACTGTTTACGCTCTTTGTTGTATTTGTATGAGCACTGTGCTCTAGATGAAGAATTTGGTTCTTGATGAAATTAGATGCTGTATGCATTATTATGCTCAGTAGCTATCATTTTACATCTTATGAAAATGGAATTGCAGAATGTTGAATGTGAAAATAGACTGCCAAAACATCCAAAATCAATGCAGAACTCAAACTCCAACTCAAACTTGGCTTCAATGCTATCAAATTGAGTTTGTCAAACACTAGGTGAGTCAGTTGGATCACTCCTCCATGAATAGGAACACTTTATCCAAGACTAATTCTCAGAAACCTCAACTGTTGATGATTATCATTAATCACATCAGAGGCCAAATGGGAATTGGTTAAATTGAATTGAATATTCATATTTGTTCAACTACCAAAGAGAAAATTACAAAAAAAAAAAAAAAAAAAGGGAAAGTCCACCCAGTGGTATTAATGGAGTTGAAACTTTCTTCATCCATACAAGACTTCACATTTTTAATTCTTATCAGCATCTGGATATAAAAATATATTATACATTAATAATATTTTATTTAATATTAGCATTCACAATCATATTGTAGAGATAATGACAACGTGGTAGACAAGGGTGGATTCAAGCTCATCCCATAGAACACGTGTGATTAGGATTGAGTTTGAGTTGATAATGAGTTTATAAAAAAATTTATTAAAAAATCATAAAAAATAAAAAAAATGTTTAAAAGATTAAAAAATAGTAAAAAAAAAAAAAAAAACATATTTCGTTATCAAAGTTTTTTTTTTTTTTTTTTTTTTCATTTTTCCTAAAATAAAATTTCAAAATTTCTGGATATGAATTTTGAAAATCGGCTCTAATTAATGCAAGAAAGCAACTAAGAAATGGCTGCCGGTTCTGTCCAGATTCTGAAATCCACTTTGTTGACTCCCGTTTGTGTTTCCCACTCTAATTTTCCCGGAAAATGGGATTCTTCCGGGAAAATGGCGCTCCGGTTTAGAAGCTATAAACGGTCGAGCTGCTCCATCGGAGGAAATTTTAGGGTTTGTTGTGCAGTTCAAGACGGCGATAACAATCGAACCAACGGTAAGTCGTTTAATGTTCTGGTTTTTTTTTTGGTCATATTTTTTGTTTTTCAAGTATGATTGTAATTGTTTTGTTCTGGAGGAGTCCGTATACAATTTTGTTATTCCCGAAAGCATATAAATTGTTGCAGTTGATATTAAGCGTTTGTAAGTATAAGCATATGTAGGATTGGATTGTGTGTTTTCTAATTTGTTAAATAGTATTTGTCTTTTGACATGAAAAATGAATAGGAAATTTTGGTTATGCTTGCAGCTAGTCGAATTTTAGATTTAACATTATAAAGTAATCAGTTTTTTGAAATACTTCGTGCTTATTTAGTGATTTGATAATAGAGTCATAGTTGAGCAAATTGATTTAGGATGCAATCACCATTTGCCAATGTATGGAAAACCATAAATGGAGAGTTCGTTTTGATTTTTGGATTGGGTTGTATATGGTTGATTGGCCCAGTCGATTGATTTATATAGCTCAAGGTATTTTACTCATTTCTATGTGCGTGTCTCGGACCTCCCTTTGTATGCTTGTGTTGGTTATGTTTTGACTTCATTTGATTATACAGTGAGGTTTTGGAGCTGTGGAGGAGTATAATTTTATGTTTTCTGCCTCTGCTTACTAGTATTCCAGGAAATTTTTATTAGTTGTCATATTTTACCTTTTGTGCCTCATAGAATATGTTTTCCAGGTGAAGAGCCTCCAGAGTCATTATTTATGAAGGAACTAAAGAGAAGGGGCATGACACCAACTTCATTGCTTGAGGACACAAAGAGGAGGGACTATGGATTGGATGATGAGACAAAACAGAGAGAAGAAGACATAAGTTTCTCAAAAAGAAATGCTGTCTCACCCAAATTAGATAAAAATCTCCCTAATCAAAGAGAGCGCTCTATGGCACTGAATAGTGAAGGCCTTGAGGTTGACATTCCTTTTCCCTATTGATTTGTTTAGAATGATTCAAATTGATGCTTCCTAGTAAGTTGTCAGAATTAAGTCGTGCTTTCCTTGTAATATTTCAAACATAAGAAACTCACAAAGATTCACCCATGTCTGTTTAAAAAAACACATTTTTTTATTTTACCACTAGTGAAATGATTCTTAATTTTTTGTTCCTTTTTTTTCCTTTTCTCCTCTAATGATTACTAATTTAATTCACACTGAAAATTTCTCCCAAATATCCTAAACAGAAATGCCAGAAGGAAAACATGAAAATTTATTTTAAAATTACTAGTGCTTGATTCAGAGAAATAATTATTCTAAGAACTCATATTTTTTTTTTTTCTACTGATCATTTGAAGACGGTTAGGTCTTTTCTGTCAAATGTGCAGTATGATATGTTTGAAACATGTTTAATTCTTAAGGTCAAGCAGCACAACACATCTTTGACTTTGGGCACAGTAAAACAAACAGTTGGAGAGAATATAAACCTATGAAATGTAGAATATTTTCTTAGGGGATTTAGGATTGAGAAATAGGGGATGTTTCCTTGAAGTTCATTTACATATTTCACTTGTCTGGATCTAATAACACATTATTGTAACATGAAAAGAAGCAAATTTTCATCTCCTGTTAATGTAAGGCAAATTACATGGCAAGTTTTTGTATAGTTTCCTGCTATACCTTCTATAGAACTTTTGTTTGTGTTGGCTGCCTTTTTTTGTTAGTTTGATAATCATTCTTTTAATTCATATAAATCTGTTTTCTTTTTCATCCAATTAAATTTCAATGGTCTATATTGAAGAAGTCTAACTTTGCTTGTTAACAAAACTGTAATGTTTTGTTAAATGAATATCCTTTATTCTTGTATGAAATTAGTACCAAACTTTGCCATATCCTTTATTCTTAAATGAATAAAAATATAGGTATAGTGGGATTTAACCCTTTAGTTTTGTTGGCTTGTGTGTGAATAATGGACTTACGGAACTATATGTTTCAGGGACTAATTCCTCGTGCTAAACTCCTGCTAACTGTTGGTGGAACATTTTTCTTGGGATTTTGGCCATTGATCATGATAACTATGGCATCTTTTTCTGCTCTCTATTTAGTAAGCTCTCTTTCATTTTGTAACATATTCGATCTATTTTCTTTTATCATGCAATGCTTATTATATTATGGATCAATTTTTTATGATCAATGCAGACTTTTCTGCGTGTTGACTAATTTTAATCATTATGGTCAATTGTGTTATTTGGCTATTTGAAACCTATGTTGCCTGGTGGGTGAAAGAATAGTAAGGGTTGAAGTTCGCTTATGATATGGCTGTTATCAGGAGTGTAATTTGGTTTTGTTTCTTTTTAAAACACATGAGTAATATGTCAACGACATTTCACATTTTAGTTCACGACATTGGACATTTTATGTTGGCAAGATGCTGGAGAGGTGTTTCTCAATTGAACCGAAATGTTGTTGTTTGAACAAGAATAAATGTAGGAGTTCAAAAATTAAAGCAAAAGGCTAAAGGTCGGGCTGTAATTGATTAGTAGCCTTACTATGATAATATTGTCATGAGGAAGATGCTTTGACTATGTTAAGATGTTCAGATTGAGTTGTGTACATGATTAGGTTTTCAAAAAGTTTTTGAGTGAAACTGTGATTTCTTTCTATGTTGAAAAGATGAATATTAACTGATTCACTCTTTCGGTTGCAGTATTTTGGGTCAACCTTCGTTCACGATGGAAGGCAGACCCCTACTTCTGCACCACAGTATGTTGATCCCTCTGAACTATTGGAAGATGAAAGGATATCACATATTGCTCCTCGTGTAAATTGAAAGACCAAATGGTTTTATCTGAACCTCATTCTTGAACTTTAATTATAGGTCTATATAGCATATTTTCTTCACTTTTTTTTTTTTTTTTTCAGTATACAAGTAACTAGGAACTTTTCTCATCAATGTTATGTTTGCCATCGTACCTCTATTTTCCATGCATGAAACATGTTATTATCCTTCTGGTTATAGCCATTAGAGCTAGATGTAATCTCACTTTTATGTTCCCTTCAGGTAATTGAACTTATCCCAGATTGAGACACATAGTTTAACATATAATTTAGAATGTGTTGTTGAACCACTTTCTCGCTTTTGTTTGTTCAAAACAATTTGCAAATCAAAGTATTAATTAATTATAAACAATGTTATTTGCACTAGTATCAATATAGGTGTCAATGATGATGTATTATTTTATAATTCAATGTTATTTTATTTTTAATTTAAATCTATCCAATTATATGGTAATGCATTTTACCTAAAGTGGTATGCATTATAAATGCATATAGTTTTATTGATTAATAATAGCTTAAACAAAGTTAAAGATGTATTTGATCTTGGATTATTGTTTGACTCGAATGAGCCAAGCCTGAGTTAAATAATATTCAGTTTAAACTTGGCTTGGCTCAAGCCAAAGCTCGTATTATAACGATTTTTTTCTTTTTTTCTTTCACGATGATTCTTTTGGATTTAAACTTTTTCTCTTTTACGATGAGTTTTCTTTTTCTTTCACAATTCAATTAAATTGAGTTTAATTTCAAATTAATTGTTTTATATCCGAGCCAAGTTTGAACTGATCTTTATTTGGGTTCCGGCTCTACACACTCCAGAACAAAACTGGTTTCCAATTTGATTTTTTGTTCCAACTCCTTCATGGCTTAGACATCAACTCTATGTTTTCCTTAACCAAGAGAATCCTGATCCTTTTTTAATACGGCATGCTAATTGAGATATCAAATCATCCTGATCCTTCACGAATCCAGATCAAATTTCTTATCAGACGACTCTTCTTTTGAACTCATAATTTCCATTCCCCTTACATAAACTCCTCTTCTTTTGCTAAAAGTTCTTATTTATTTCCTTATTTCTTATAGCATGAGTCTCTTCTTTCTCTCTCTTGGATAGCATGAGACTCTTCTCTCGTTTCATTGGGTTTTATCTTTAGGGTTTTAAATATGAAGCTGCAAAATCCAATGTTTGCCGACTTCCATCGCTTTTTAATCCAGTTTAGGGTTTTCATTATGACGCTGCAAGATACAGCTCCAGGTTTAGGGGAGAAGGCGGTGCAGGGCCAGAGGTATCGAAGATAGTCCCACCTCCACCACCATGCACTCTGGCACCACTATGACTATTAAACTGACCCATCTCCAATTGCAAAATGCCATATATGAAAGAACACAGCAATGCATTTGAACTACGATATAGTTCTCAAACAGAGCTTTGAAACGAGAAATCACGGAAAGAAACAAAACACAGGCACAAGGCCATACAAACACAGCCATCACAGTAGCAATCAGATCTATATTATTGCAGGCACTTAGGTCTCTTAGTACTCCTCACCATCATCATCCTCACCCTCAGCGGACTCAGCACCAACCTCCTCATAATCCTTCTCAAGAGCAGCAAGATCCTCACGAGCCTCAGAGAACTCTCCTTCCTCCATACCCTCACCCACATACCAGTGGACAAAAGCACGCTTGGCATACATGAGGTCAAACTTGTGGTCAATGCGAGAGAACACTTCAGCCACACTGGTGGAGTTGGAGATCATGCAAACAGCCCGCTGCACCTTGGCAAGGTCACCACCAGGAACAACAGTGGGAGGTTGATAGTTGATACCACACTTGAATCCAGTTGGGCACCAGTCAACAAACTGAATGGTGCGCTTGGTCTTGATGGTTGCAACAGCAGCATTGACATCCTTAGGGACAACATCACCACGGTACATGAGGCAGCAAGCCATGTACTTGCCATGGCGAGGATCACATTTGGCCATCATAGATGATGGCTCAAATGCACTATTGGTGATTTCAGCAACTGAGAGTTGTTCGTGGTAGGCCTTCTCAGCAGAGATTACAGGAGCATAAGAGGAAAGCATAAAGTGGATTCTTGGGTAAGGGACCAAGTTTGTTTGGAACTCAGTAACATCCACATTCAAAGCACCATCAAACCTTAGAGAGGCAGTCAAGGAAGAAATAACCTGAACCACCCAAACAAAAAAAAAAATTAGACAAGGCAATACCACCAACATCGTCATACATATTACAACATTGTTAAAAGCTTGAAGCATTACTTGAGAGACTAGACGATTCAGGTTTGTGTAAGTTGGGCGCTCAATGTCAAGTGAGCGCCTGCAGATATCATATATAGCCTCATTGTCAAGAAGAACCGCTACATCAGTGTGCTCCAACAGAGAGTGGGTTGAGAGAACACTGTTGTAAGGTTCAACAACTGAAGTGGAAACCTGAGGAGATGGGTAAACAGTGAAACCCAACTTTGATTTCTTTCCATAGTCAACTGACAATCGCTCCAACAGAAGGGAACCGAGCCCAGATCCCGTTCCTCCACCAACAGCGTTGAAAACAAGGAAGCCTTGAAGACCAGTGCAGTTATCAGCTAGCTTCCTGATGCGATCCAAGCAGAGATCAACAATCTCCTTGCCAACTGGAACACAATAATACATTAACAATTCAACATAACGTCAAAAAAATAAAGTAAGTCATTATTGAAAGAGCGGGAAGTAATTACTTGTGTAGTGGCCACGGGCAAAGTTGTTGGCTGCATCTTCTTTGCCACTTATGAGCTGTTCAGGGTGGAAGAGCTGCCGGTAAGTGCCGGTCCTCACTTCGTCAATCACAGTGGGCTCAAGATCAACAAAGACGGCACGAGGTACGTGCTTCCCTGCACCAGTTTCACTGAAAAAGGTGTTGAAAGCATCATCACCTCCTCCGACAGTTTTATCACTTGGCATTTGCCCATCAGGCTGTTTAAAAACACAAACTCAACGCTTAGATCCCGAACTTTTTCTAGAAAATTGCATGTTTAAGGTTAAAATCTGACTACAACGACGTCGCTTAGTCACATCTTCAATCACATACAACACTCCTCACAGATCTGAACAAAGATTGCTTAATTTTAACGAAATAAAAGCAGATCCAGCATAGATTTACGATTATACAATCAAAAAGCGCAAATCTTCTCAGATCCGGTTTCAAAATGAAACAAAAATTACAGATCTGGATCAGATTTAAACGAGATTAAGATCAAAAGTAAATTATAAATATAAGCTACGAAATGAAGCACATTCGGACATCCGTGAGTATAAAAATACAGACCTGGATGCCGTGCTCGAGGCAGTACAGTTCCCAGCAGGCATTACCAACTTGGATACCGGCCTGACCAATGTGGATGGAAATGCACTCTCTCATATTCGCTAATTAAGAATAAAACGACAACGTTTGAGGAGATTTGAAGAATAGAAGGGCGAATTAAGACGACAGGCGTTTATTAAGACGCCTTCTGTTGCAGTTGTTCAAGGAGGAGACTGGCTCCGAGGAGAGGTTGGGAAAGGATATATATAGAGGGATAAAAGACATATTTGGGTGGATTAACCGTGGTTAGGTCAAGGAACTGCAGTTATTGGTAAGGTGGCGGTGAATAATTGAGCCGTTGTAACTGCTTTTCTAACCATGGTTGGATTTTCCATTTTTTGAATTTTAAATTTTGCCGCTAGGCTGGCTCTGCCAGTGGTGATTAGTTGATTGCGAGTGGATGAGGCTGGCCGTTTGGTAAGTGGGGCATGGATGTCCCTGTCCTGGGTTTGCTGCTGTAAATATATTTGAAGTGGAGCTGAAGCAAGGATGTAAGTGCATACTTTAAAAGTTGTTGGTCTCCAATTTAAAAAAGATAAACGTTTGGGATGTTTGGGATTTTTCTCTTTTAAATTATAGTGTTTTGTATTTTATGAAGTCAGAAATTTTCTATATTATTAACTAAAATTTATGGGGAACCGTTGTTTCATACCTAATATAGGTTAAAATAGCGAGTCAAAAAGGAATAAAAATTTATGGAGAATTTTTCTACTCTTCATAGGCCTTCTCTGGTTTTTTAAGCTGAAATAAAATGTAAAATACAACTTCTAAATATCTGTTCAACACTTGAAAACCTAGTAAACAAATAAAAATACAGGAATATTCAGGAATCTTGTTAAAATTGTAAATGATAATACACATGTTATACCTGACGTGCGAATACACCTGACTGTCCTTATGCATACCGCTTAAATCTTTCCTAGCTTTTACTTGCAGTCCTCTATCAGTATAAACGGCAATAGCTGGTTTGAAGATGAGGAGCTTTCTGAGAGTTCCTCTAGCAAAGCTTGGTATTATTTATGTTTGAGACTGTTCTTTAAACAATTATGTAAATGGATGTATCAACTTGCAGGCTGAGCACCAGTCCATGCACGATTCTTGTCATCCATTTCATCCACACGATGACTGCAGCTTTCTTGTAAATAGGTTATCCCAGTCCAAACACCACGTATAAGTAGTATGCTAACAAAGACTACACTTCCCAGGGTGCAAACCACCTAGATTTAGCATAAAAAGATGATAGAAAATGAGCAGCAAAATTTGTAAGCATCTAACTGGCTTCTGAGTTTATCTCATATCTCAGGAACTTCCATTTGAAACAAGTAAACACAGTCTTTCAGATATGAAAAACAAGTAGCATTCGTCTGCATTACGAGCACAAGATATGCATATTGATACAGAAGGCTGAGAAACAAAAATGAAGTGTTTAATTTGAACAACTGATTGCCAATTTGGACTGCTAGTATTTTTGCAAACACATGAATCAAAACCCGTCTTCATTAACACGTTGCTCAAACGATCAAGCCGATATGAAACTCAGATGAATAAAAGCGGCTGAAAAGGAACTCTTAAATCTTTTCGTCTTTCCTTATCACTAAGCTTTCCACAAAGGGCATAAATATTGCCTACTTCAGTATCAAACGCTGTGAAACCATGATGAATTGCAATAGATTGAAAAGTAGTGTTGACACTCAAGGGCAAAAACAGATTCTAGCAACTTGAACAAATGGATAGGTTTTTAAAACAGGTTTCAGTAGAACATGAGCAACACATGATCAACAGTTAACTTGGATACTACAATACAATATGCAACTTGACTACACAATACAATACAACACAACCCATGATAAAAATCAAATTAGGTTTTCTATATACAAGATACAATACAGTATGCTATTTGAGTACCATGGTGACTACATATTTGCATGGCACAAAGACAGCATTTCCGTATTAGCTTATAATCATGATTTCAATGAATTTCAGTTCACAAGAAAATGATAACAAGAACGACATAATGGGAATGTATTTAACAATCATGAGCAAGCATGTTAAGAAGTAACAGATGAGCATTACCTCAAGAAACGCCTTCAAAACCCACAGAAAAGCCAGAATCAGAACTCCATTAACAGAAAACGCAACCTAAATTTCAACAATTACAATAAAAATCAAAATCATAACCGAACAGAAATAATCAAATAAGTGCTCAAACGAAATGTTCCTCACCAGCTTGGTCGAGATTGACACTGGCAAAATGAAGTGTACTGCCTTTCTAGCTCTTCTAGAAATCTTCTTGACCACGTTCTCAACAAATCTAACTAACAGATCCAAACTCCTATCTTCCTGTTCTTCCTCATCTTCATCATCACCGTCGTCGTCATAATCTTCGTTAAACTGCTGACTGATCCTACGGCCCCAATTGCGAATGTCATCCACGACACCGTCACTTCCCTGCAGGTGATGTTAAACTATTAGTTAGTCACGAATCATAGAAAAAGAATTGTAGATAGAGAACCTTGAGAGAGAAGGAACCTGAGGGAAAGCAAAGATTCTTCTAGAAGCTTGGAGAAGATTTAGGGTTCCAAATGTGAGGAATTTGGGATCATTGCGACAGTGAGATTTCTGATGGGGGAGTGTTAACACAGAGAGAGTTGATTTAACAACTGCGAATGACATGGCGGTGAGTTTCGGTTTTCGGCGATTTTAGGTCGTGGACGGCGTCAGGCATGGATCGCACGCGGTGGTTTAAATTAGGCTGAGACGGGCAACAGAACAAGCGGGGTTGGAGACGTTTCACACATCAGTCATGTGTGGTGGTGGCCGGTGAGGTGGGATGCCCATTCTACGACGGAATGAGTGGCACGTGGCTCATTTCTCATTTCACATGACTTTTTTTTTTTTTATTTGCTCTTTCTATTAAAGTTGCGTAAAAATGATTCATACGTATTAATTAGTCCACTTTTAAATAATGTACATCAATTAAGGCATAATTTTATTTCATTTAATAATATAATTGATCAAGACCATAAGGCTTAATAATTTCTTTAAATAATAAAATTTCACTTTTCAATATTTAAAAAATTAAATATTTATTTACTAATCAAAATCAATAATTAAAAATTGTAATGATTATAAAACATTTTTATTTTCTAATAAAAAGAATAAAAAATATTATAATAAAATAATAAAAATTTTTGAAATTGAATAAAAACATTAAAAAATAAAAAAATTGAAAAAGTGATTATTATTGTCGAAAGTAGTGGTTGTCGAAAACTAAACCACATAGATAAAAAGACTATTTAATTCGATTCTCAATCAAATTTGATCATCTTCGTAAAAAAAGACAATCAAATTTAATTGTTTCTGTCAAAAAAACAACTAGATTTAATTGAAAATTGAACCAAATAACATTTTTTCGATAATTTGATTTGGTTTTTGATAACTATCGTTGTTGGTGGTAGTTATCATTTTTTAAAATATTTTATCTTTTAATATTTTTATTAAATTTTAACATTTTTATTATTTTAAAATTTTAAAATATTTTATTAAATTTTAAATATTTTTATTATTGTATTATTTTATTTTTTTTCAAAGTATTTATTTTATTTTATAAAAAAGTTAACAGAGTTATATGAAAAATGGTTAATAGGTTCTTAGAAGTGTTTGGGTGAAAATGTGTCATTTAGGGAAACTTTAGGTGCGAATATGTTGTTTGACCTTTAAAAAATTATTGGGTGGTATAAAGTCCCTTGACATCGAATCAATTCCAATCCATCCAACTGATAAAGACTGTCCGACTGACGATGGAAACATTACATCTTACAATGATAATGCAAAAATTATAAATCACTTGATTAAAGGATATTTAATTACTTTCTTTTTTTTCTTAAAATTTAAGAACCTATCAAATGAAAAAAATCAAAAGCTTCTTCTAAATTCAAAGTATATGTACAATTAGTGAATGCTTATAAATATAAACAAATTATCATATGATGGAAGACATTCCCACTATTCTTCTTCTTTCTAGTTCACCATCTTGAGTTTGAAATCAAATTAATTATTTCAAATTTGAATTGATCTTCAATTTATCTTTTATTCAAACATGGCTCAAATTCACTTTGAATCACAATATAAATTTATAATGTATACAGTATAAATTGAACATCTTGATCAGCTTTGCAAAAAATAAATATTCATGGGCACAAAATTAACTACCAATCTGAGTTAATGAAAACAAAAGAACTAAAGGGTATTCTAAGAGGCTATACAGAATGGAGACCCAACCCATTGAGAAATGAGAAGAAACCAAACAAAGAAATTTATTTGCAAAATCATTTTTGTTTATTTCTGCCTTTCCAAAGTACTCCAAGCACAGTGTAGGCCTCGAAAAGAATTCTGTGAGGGAAAATTTGATAACAAAGATTTGACTTGTCAGTACTCTCATTGCAAATGGTTTATCAATGCGAAAATCCTTTCAGCAGAAATATACAGTGAATATATATACATATATATAGCTCAAAAAATATAATATACATTATACTGCCCAAAATAGGTAAGGTATCTGAGACCAAAACAAGGAGACACCTACAATGCAAGGATTACGACTTGGTTATTTAACTCACATAATGAAAACTTGCATGAGAATTAGCAGGGTTTGGAAAGAGCTTGAGGAGCAACTCTCACAAGGGAAACACCGCAAAATCAAGAAGGAAATAGCTTACATACAAATTGGGGTTTTGAATCAATGTTAATCTAGATGAGAATGTTTGATATGCAATCACCAACTTGAGGGGGAATAATATAAAAATAAAATAAAATCTACTAACATTTTCTTCTTTCCTCCTGTTGGGTTGGTAGCATACAGCAAAATGGTAACCCCATCAAAGGGTGATTGGAAATCTGGATATCATATATATGCAAATGCAAAGAGCTAAATCACTACATGGCACTACATTAACAAATTTAAAAACCAAACTGATCAATTTTGAATCCAAGAATAATTAAGATTAAAAACAGTTGAATAACAGATCTTTGAAATACCAGCATAAACAGCAGTATGCTGATGATTTTTCACTCCACACTTAAGTTGCCAAACTCAACCTCTAATCCAACTCTCTCCGAAGCATTTACACATTGAAGCTTTCAAGAGACTTGAATCTATAATGGCCAGCTTGAACTTGTTCAAATTAGCTAGAGATGTCGTTAAAGAGTCACTCGGTTCCCTATTCACTAACACATTTTTCCAGGATATAGCTTCCCAGATTAAGGTGTGTTCAAGAACATATTCACGCTGAGTCCAAAGCGATAAGGGTTCTTCATCTTCCAAAAAGCATAAAATTTCTTCCACTTACCCATCCTTGGTAATGTTTTATATGTTCCAAAATCTTTCGTGAACTTTCTTCTCCACAAATCATTCCCAGAAGTCAAACTCCTCAGTTCTGAACAAACACAGGCCACC
Source organism: Anacardium occidentale (assembly GCA_026122585.1). NCBI lineage: Eukaryota > Viridiplantae > Streptophyta > Magnoliopsida > Sapindales > Anacardiaceae > Anacardium > Anacardium occidentale. The sequence goes on from JAJEJH010000565.1 coordinate 35,010, forward strand.
CTTGCGATATCAACACCATCAAGCAACTCCACAATCTTGATTTTTATTTCTACAGGTAAACTCATAAAGCAGGGCGGAGGAACCAAACCAGCCCTCTCATGAAGATCAATTAAGAGTGGATATACAAGAGAATCATTGACAAGTTTATGAAATTCAAAAATTTCGTTTTCTGGGTATTGATCAGAAGAAGAGCCATGGATTTTAATCCTTGCCTCGATCATATCACAGTTAACAAAAGCCAAATCTAAAGGGATAACAAATCGATTTAGATTCAGAATTAGCTGGTGTTGCTCTACAGAATCTCTAACAGCTAAAGAACCAAATATGTTTAGAGAGTCTTCTGAGTTTTGAAACCTCAAAACAACTCTCTCTACCGCAATAAAACCAAGCTCCAAAAGTTGAGGGAGAGTGTAGCATAAGTACCTGGTGGAAGAAGACATATTATTCCAATTAGTCGGAAGGTGAAACCCATCGATTTGGTTCCCTGAATCAGGATCAAAACAGACAAAACCAGACTGTAACATTATAGCATGGATACCCACAGTCAAAAGCTTGAAATCATCTGAGAGATTGCCCACTTCTTCCATGAAAACCTTTTTCATAAAAGAAATGATGGAAGACTTAACAGGGGGTAACTTGGGTAGTGAACTAACAGGGTCGTTGACTTCCATGGTTGAAGATACAGATTCATCATCAGATGATAAGGCTTCACAGTCGTCTGTATCAGAAGAAAGAAGGTTCAGTTCTTGTACGGACTTAGGGCTACACATTGAGGCTGCGAGGTTTGAGAAAATTTGCCTCAGGGTAATAGGGTTGTAGTTATTGACACGGGTAATTTTGTTATGGGTTGGTTTATCAGGACTTGCAGAATTCAAGTTTTCATCATGATTCAGAACTCAGATGAGTCCAAGAAATCACTGTCGTAAGCATGAATAAAAACGAAAAAGTAGGCTATAAAAGTTGGAAAAGAAGGCTATAAAAGTTGGAAAAGAAGGCATGCTTTCTTCGACAAAATGAACAAGTAGGGTAGTTTTGATCGTTAATTCTAAACCTTGGTGCTGGTGGAAGGGATCAACGGAAGAATATTCGACTAAGAACTGTGACCCAGTCTGAATTAAAATTTTCTTGCGGGCCCAGCTGTAATGGTAGTGATCTTGACGTTTTTAGCAAATGTAAATTGTGATCACTAAAGTCTCTGCCTGTGTTTTAAGAGGCCAAAGCACACGTTTCCACCCATAGTTTGAGACGTGAACAGTGCGACCCCCAAATTTTTAAAAACCCATCTCTCACCCTCCAATCAGATTTAATATTAAATATGTTAGTAAACAGTAATAATTCAGGCATATTTTTGTTTTTTTACGATTAAAATTTTATAAAATAATAAAAAAAATTTTATATAAATATAAAATTTTAAAAAAAATTTTAAAATTAAAAAAAATAAGACAACTACGACTGCTGGTGTCGACAGCGGTGGCCGTTACTAACGGAGCTAGATGGCCCGTCCTGACCACCTGGTTCCAGGGGAGGCCAGATCCAGTCTCCCTGTTTGGTGGAGACTGTCAGATATGGCCGTCTCCAATTTTGGCGAAGACCACCAGATCTGGCCTCCTCCGCCTGAAACAAAGGCTGAAAACTACCGGAAAGGCCCGGTCATAATCCCACCAACCGTTTCCGACCTTTGTTTCTAATGGAGGTGGCCAGATCTAGCCATCTCCTCCAAAATTGGAGACGGCCAGATCTGGTCGTCTCCACCGAACGAGGAGGCCAGATCTGGCCTCCTCTGGAACCAAGTGGTCGAGAACGGCCACCTGGCTCCATTAGTAGCGGCTACTGCTGTCGACACTGACGGCCGTGGTTGTCTTATTTTTTTAATATTTTTAAATTTTTTAAAAATTTGAAAATATTTATATTTAAAAATTATTTTATAATTTTATTATAAATTTTTAATTTCTAAAAGGGTATTTTAGTTATTTTAGTATAAATATTATAAAAAAAGTATCCAAGGGTGGGAGATGGGTCTTTGAAACCTTCGGGGTGGCAATTATCCTGCCTCAAACTATGGGTGGGAACATGTCCTTCGGCCGTTTTAAGAACATCACCGTTAGGGCTGGAGCTAATGCTACACTTGGTTGAGCTCAGCACAGGCTGATATGGATGGAAGTCAAACTTGAGTTTTATTTGTAATTGAGTTCTATTATTAAAACAATATCATTGTAACACAATAAAAACATTGACATGTGAACATTGTATTGACTATTATAGAATAATGTTACTTTAATTGTCAAAGCTTGAATAGCAAAGTTAAGTTATATTATCAAGTCATAAATACAAATTGAACTTAAATTATCTTATTATCTGATCAAGCTAACCTACGTTAAGGTTTGATTCACCTTATATCGAGGCCTAACCACTAGACCATAAGTTCATTTAATTATACTCAAGCCGACCCAATTATAAACCTTCCTATCACTGAGTAAAGCCACTTGAAGGAATCCTTCGTATTATAAGGAACCAAAAGGCTCAACAGCCACCTCGATTTTCTGCGTTCCAAAGTCCTAAGAAACTAAAAGCCTTTATCAAGCGAGGAAGATAGAATAAGATCCCAACAACCGCAAAATTTTGAAGCATTAAAGAATACCTACAACTTGTTGCCTCCTCATTTAGAAAATCCGCAAATTCTCAACCTCACTTATCTTGTAAATATCAGAAGAAATGTAAAAATAAAATTTGAATGGCATTAAATTGTATCACAATATACTGTTAAGTAACAGGTTCAGATACTCTAATTTGTACACCAAACAAAAGACAGCACCATATATAATCTGCTCCTATCCAAGTCCAACCCAATTCTATTCCAAAAAGTTAATAGGCAGATATGAATACCATCCAGGGAGTAACAGCATAAAAATTAACATAATGTGAAACAAATGGTGAACATTTTGTCACAAATATGCTGTAGAGAAGTTTGTCAGAGGATTGCTAAACAAGAGAACATAGAATACAGGGTGAGCTAGCAAAGCTCTGGAACAAGTTATAATCTGGTTATATTAGCTCTAGCCCTAACATAACAGTCTGCTTCTGCTATAACAATAGGAAAGTCATCCCAGAGACAGAGAAGATGAAATTGACTGGTCTTCCAGTCACTTCAAGATCATGGGACTTTATCCACCTAACACAGTTGATTTGTACGTAAGACACTCTAGCAAACAATACATCCAACCACATGGCCACAAAGGACAAATCAAAAAAACAATTAATCAACACTCCTTAAATGAGCTAACAAATGTAATTGAAATTCGATTGTCTCAAATTTCTTTATCTCTTTACTAAAAGTATATTTCTCTTCTTCTTTCTTGGCATAATAGAGAAGACTGGCAATTGACAACTGGAATTTATCATAAACTCGGTCAATATACCAGTGATGTAAAAGAAACGTGTACCAACATGCTGAAATACTTCTAATTACCAAAACCCCAGTAGATTAGGATTAAAAATAACATTATAAAACCAAGAGTGTGACCATAAATAGTCCAAATCCCAACTGGCCTGCTCTAACTCTTATTTATTCAATGCACACCTCCCTATATATGTTGGCTAAGAAAAGAACCCAAGAGATGCAGAGGAAGGCTTAACATGCAGATATTGTGAATTACTCACAATTCCATCTGTAATTAGTTTTAACTTGGTAGTCCTTACACAAACTCACTTCTAAAATTTAAACATCCAGAATAAAGACAATCTGTTAGTAGTGCAACAAAGACAATTACCATGCATACAGCTCTAAAATCGAAATTTGCATGATATACTATAAAAAACACCAGATAATATGACTTTGTTTCAAATAAGTCTCAGTAACTACAAATTACCTTTATCCATTAAGCAAGCATAAAAAAGAAATTGGCATTCAGCCTCTTAACTGTACTACCATATGGAGCAAGAACTTTACTACTAACATATCCAATATATAACATCTGTCTAAGTTACCTCCAACAGAATTTGATTTGGACACATTCAGTGCAAACCAAAAGATAACTCAAATATCTCCCAGACTGCAATTTGGAGAAAAACTTCGCCTCCTAGTGAGACCAGGAAGTGGCCATTGGATGGGGCCCATAGGCTGTTCATAAGGAAAGGGTGTGCCAGAACCTGGTATGCACTCATGGTAGCCTCCTATCATTGGGAAAACCCCAAGTGGATAAGCATCTCTTATAATCCGGGTGTAAAAAGGCCTTGCCACGCGAGTATACCTTGGCAACATAACCCTCTTTCTCTTCTTCTTAGCCTCCCATTGGATAGCAAAGCTCCCTTTCCAGCTGTAATTACCAGGTGCATAAGGCCGATTCCCAAACTCCTCTACAAACTTTTTCTCCCACAAATCGCTATTTGATGCCAAGTATCGAAATTCAGAACATACACATTCCATCTTTGCAATATCAACACCAGGCAGACACTCCAAAATCTTGATCTTCAGCTCCGTCGGGAGACGCATAAAACAGGCTGGAAGACTTAACCCAGTCTTTTCACAAAGGTCTATCAATAATGGCAACGCAAGTCCATCCTTCACCATCTTCCAAAATTCAAACACTTCCTTTTCCAGGCTCAAATTCTTAGACTCGTCTTTCTTATCCAACTTACCATTCTTACTCCACACTAAATTCAAAATAGGTGCCAACTTAGATTCATTCAAGCACACTCTATGCAACCCAGAATCACCCCCAACTAAACAACCATAAACATTAACAAAATGTCCTAAGCTTTGAAACTTTAAAACAATAGATTCAATCACATTATTAGCATTCATATTCGAATTTTCTGGGAGAGTATACCAAAGAGACATTGTAACTGTTGTTGAAGGCCACTCGCTGGGTAACCGTATCTGGTCGATTTTCTTACCAGACGCCACATCAAGCCCAACAAAACCAGACTCTAATAAAACCGCATGAACCGCAACTGCCACGAGCTTGTGAGCACTTTCATAATCACCTAATTCTTCTCTCAGAACCTTCCTTAAAAAATATGGCTCAGAGGTTCTCTTGCAATCTACATCGACATCCATAGGAAATTCTTGTAATTCTGGAGCCCCTTCGAGATTATGAAGCTCTTCAACGGAAATATCTCGATTTTCTCCAGAAAATTCACAATCACTCGACATAGGTTCTTCTGAATTCACACCAATTCCCTTAATTTCCATTGATTCCACAACTGGGTTTCCTTGTGCGGCCAATCTGGCAGGTGGGTTTTCAGTATCTAGGTCAGAATAATTTTCTTTCGGTTTGGAATCCTGTTGATTTGAAACTAGGGTTTGAGGTGGTTCTTGAGAGACAGTATCTTGTTGAGAAGCAAAAGCCGAGGGGTTGAGAGAGTAATAGATAAGGTCCCCAGAGGTGACGCCGAGGGATTCAACGGATGCCTCAGGCGATGGAGCTAGGAGCTCGTCCTTTCTGTTGAGAGAGAGATGGAGAGAGGAAGGAGATGAAGAGAAGGACTCAGAGAGAATTTGTTTCAGTTGTTGGAGAGTGCATTGAGAAGGGATTTCAAGTCTCTGTGTTTCTCTGGATTCAAGGGATCTAATTCTGAGCTTCATGATGATGGTGATTGTGGGCAATCGATGAAGGAAAGCAAATGGTAAAAGAGAACAGCAAACTCTGGTTAAATTAAAAGCAATCAAATGAAGCAAAGGCAAGCGTTCTACTCGTTTAATAAGGCTTTTGATTCGAAATTGTTATGATCATGAATTCGAAATCGATAATAACTTTATTATTATTTATTATTTTATAAATAATAAGGTCAAAGATCCCGTTTTCACCCCAGGTTTTACTCAATTACATTAAAATCCTTTAACTTTTAAAACTCTAATATCCACTTTCATTAATAGTTTAATTTTAAAAATTAAAAAATATTTTCGTTAGTTTAATAACACTTTTGTAAATAATAAAATAAATTTTATAAAAATATAAAATATTATTTAAATATTAAAAAAATAATTTTTTGTAAAATATAAAAAATTTAAATTTAAAAAAAATTTGAAAATACCTTAATTTTGGATGAACGATAAATTAAAAATATTAGTTTAATATCTAAAAGAGATAATAAAAATAATTTAAATTGAAAAAAATAAAATTGATTTGTTCAACATGATCTCCTATTTTAATATTTAAATTTAAATTATGATAACATATTAGAGAAAATAATTTAAATATTCAAAAAAATTAAAAACAATTTTTTTTTCTTTTACCAAACTCTAAATTTAGTACGTATCAAATCATGTGTAATACAAACAATGCATTGTAGTTAAATCAATAGTTTTTAAAATAGATTGCACATAGACAACATGTGTATTAAACATAATGTGTGTACCCATAAAATTTTTGTTCAACCTGCATCACTATGCATGATGTATATACTGAACACGCATGATGATGTGAATTTGTTTGTATGGTATAAATTATCCCGAATTCGTATTTTTAAATCTTCAATTTTGTTCACCTAATATTTTAGATTCTATGATATGATTCTAACTGCAATATATTATCAGATTTCATAGATAATAATTATTTTGGATGAAAATTTTCAATTGAAACTTTAATACAGTTTTTAATTTTATATCAAATTGTTAATTTTCTCATACTATAACTTATTCACCACAAATTATGACTATTTAGTCGCTACTTTAGACAATTTTAATCATCAAAATAGGTTCAAAATCACGTAAAGTAATCGACAGTGTTAGATTCTTTCAATATATGAAAATATAACCTTTACTTTTGAATTTTATCAACTACACGTACCGAGTAAGCACGATTTAGTTAAAAAATCATCGATTTGATAAGTGCGTGCAATACACATATCATGCGTGACTTGGTATGTGTAAAATAATTGTAAAAGCAAAAAAAAAAAAAAGAATTAAATTGTATTTTATATTTAAATATTATATATAAACAATTTAATATAAACAAATTGATATCTTGTCATGTGATTAAATGGTTTAAATAGTATTTTATTTGTATATTTTAATATTAATTATTTTTATATAATGATCAAAATATGTTATTCTTTTATATTTATTAATCTTTGTAATAATTTTTTGTTTTAAAAATTAAATATTTCTTATACCAAATACACTATTTAACGAGGAAACTTATGGGGTGTGCTAAGGTGACAAAAAATGCAATGACGATATATCAGTAAATTTATGTTTAACCAAACAAATTTGTGGGAACAACTACAACATTTTACATGGTGAAACCATATTAGTAATAAAAACATTGTATAATTTGGTCATATTGATTCAATGATTAAATTATGATATGAGATGATTCAGATGATTAAACAATAAATCGATTTAATTCAATAATTATTTAAAGGTCAAAAGACTTATTCCCACCTAAGGTTTTCCTAAATAATAAATTCTCATTCATTAATTTTATAAAGTTAAATATTCATCTGTTAATCAAAATCAATGGTTAAATTTAACGGTTAACTATGAAATATTAATAGTAAAAAATACATTTTTGTCTTTTTGAATAAAATGAATTTTAAAAATTTAAAATTAAATTTATAAAAATAATTAAAATATAAAATAATAGTAAAAGTTTAATAAAATTAATAAGAAAATAAAAGAAAGCCCATTGACAACCAAGTTTGGCCACATTTGGCATTAAAGATATTCGAAAACAGCCAACAAGCTTGAAATCGATTATTTATAATTTTTTTCAATGGTAGAGACAGCTAAAGATTTTTAAAATGCAAATCTAAACATCTCGCCGATTAAACTAAATGGCTATTTTTAGTCATTTGGTTAGGTTTTCGATGGAGATGATTTTTTTTTAAATTTTTTATTAATTTTGATTATTATATTAATATTATAGTAATATTAATATATATTAAACTTTTTAATATTAATGTTATTTTTAGGTGGAGGGTATTTTGGTTATTCTATAAAAAATTAATAAAATTGGAAGAAAATTAATTTACGAGAAGGTGTTTGGTGGTATGAAAATTAATGGATGAGACTTTATCATTTAGGGAAACCTTGGGTGGGAATAAGTCTTTAAGCCTTATTTAAACTTTAAACATCAATTCAAATTGAATTAATCATTGAATTTTAATCAAACCAATTTAGGTTTTACAGCATGATTTAAACATCAAACTTCCACGTTCAATCTACATCCTTAAAAAAAAAAAAAAACCAAATAACTAATTTACTCTTCAAGTAAATTCTCACTTGTTAAATTTGGAAAATATAATTCCTACTTCGTTAACGCATTCTATTAGTTTTTTATAAAATCATTAAAAAGACAAAAATATCTTAGAGCTAAATAATAAATTATTTCTAAAATTTTATTAAATATTATCTTACTCTAATTTATATTAATTTTAATTAAAAATATTTATTTGTACAAATAAATAAAAGTGTTAATAACGTATAAATATATGTTTAGAGTAACTATATATATATTTTGTAAATTTTAAGGGTACTAATGAAATTTATATAAGGGGTTTTTGAAAATTTAAAATATTTTTTGTGGGGACTTTGGAAAATTTAAAATTTAAAATTTTTAAGGATTTATATTCCAAAAAACATAATAATTTAGAGATATAAATGTCATAATATAAACTATTAATATTATTATATATTTTTAAAATATATAAGATGAATATGATAATTTTAAAATAAGATAAAAAAATTTATTTTCTCATATAAGTTTTTAAGAAAATGACATTTATATCTTAAATACACACATATTATAATACTTGTATAAAATAATATAAATATTTTTTAATTGTTAAAATTAAGTGTTGACTTTAATGGAGGGTGAGAATTTAATTATTTCAATATTAATAGATAGGAACGTTCTCTCATGAAACCTTGGGTGGAGCAAGATTTAGCCAAAAAAATTATTTAATATTTATTTTTAATAAATTTATAATAAATTGAAAATTACCACGTCATAATTCCGATTCGGCATGACTCGGGTGCGTCAGGAAACATGGAAGGCAAATAAGTGGGAAAAAGAACAAAGTAAAGGAGGCCGGTTATAAATGCACCGTACCAGGGTGGCGCTCTCCCTCTTTGCAGTTCTTCCCGACTCTTTCAGTTTCAACCGTCCTGTCGAACAGTTGGAGGAGCCTTGAACTCTTTTATGCTCCTCTGCTTTCTAATTTCAATTCTACTGTAGGTACATATTTCTTATTTCTTTTTTTGTGTTTTTCTGAATGAGACATATCTCTAGCTTTTATCTGACCTGAATATTTGCCTGCTAATTGTTCTTGAAGGTTAAAATTACTTAATGCGGAGATGCTGAATTTGTGTGTGAGGTTATAAATTTGGGGATTTTCTTTTACTTTTCGAGGTTTAACTTCAGGACAGGAACTGATATGAGTTCGTTTTTTCTAGAATTTGATGATGACATTATGCTAGTTTAGGCTACCTGACTTCGTTTTTATGTTTTGGAATTTATACGAATTTGATTGAGAGTTTTAAGGTATATTCAGTTTAATTATGCGTGACTTTGTAGGAGAGGTGTTACTGTTTCTCATTTTGTTGTTTACGGGATGGAACTAGTGACTAACTTGCTGGTTGTTTTGTTTACTTGACGAGTGAGGAAAGTGGAGGAGATGTAATTTTCTTGAGACATCAACATGTTGAATCAGTGTCGGCCTCTTAATGAGGAGAAATAGAACTAAAACATTTAGTTGTATGCCTCTGTCTTTTTAGACGATTTCCTCATGTTTCATGATCATTTTATATGCCATGGCTTGCAATGGTGGATATCTGCATCTATCTGACTGTGTACTTTATACTCCACTCAACTGGCAACTTTCATACTCCACTCAAGAATAAAGTTTAGGAGTTACAAGAATTTTGTTCTTGCATCTATCTGACTGCGTACTTCATTGTAGGAGATATCTGCATCTTCAACATGGGAGAATTGCTTACAACTTTTTGAGAGTAGTCGAGAATTCAGGTAAATTTTTTTCTTTTTTGGGAAATCTAATTCTGTTTCTCGTAATATCTTATTGTTTCATGTTAATTCTGTGAGGCTTTTTTCTTCATCCATGGATGGAATTGTGCCAGTTACCCTGCATGACCACAGTAACACTTTTGGTTGCTTGTTCTTATATGGAATTTGTAACTGTTATGCAGATCAGTGGCATTTTCTTAGATTCGAAACTTTACCATATGACATACTCACAAGCATTTCCACATCTTTATATTAATGCATAGAAAAACCCTTAATTTTTTCTTTCATATTGGCTTGTTGCAAACCTTGGATATGACATGCTGTGCCTTTGTGTATAAATTTCTAACTTTCTTTGCTCTTGACATGTTTATACCTTGAAAATTAATTCCAAATCTACTGTTCTTGACAAAATATATATGGACCTGTGTTATGTCATTTTTGGAGGATTGTTGGCTGGCTTATAGAGTTGATTTTAAAACCATGTATCATGATTCCTCTGACTTCCATTGATTTGTAAATTTGATTGTATTTATATACAAGATAAAGTTTTCACTCTATTGAATGTAATTATGTAGTTCAATTGGAGATGAGAGCATTTGCAGGGGAATTTCGATGGATATGTAGCACAATTGAAAGAACTGGCCTAAGAAATTGAACTGAGAAGAAAGGAAGAGAAGGTAAAAAATAATTTTATTGGTATATCTGTGTTCTTTTTTTGTAAACAATTTATAATCATTTGTTTTCATTTTCTGGCAAGAAGCAGAAAATTTTATCTTCTTAAGACAATGTATTTGTTCGATTTGTGTGCTTTAAATGTAATTGTTTTCTTTAATTGCCAATGTCAACAAAACTATGGTTTGCAGCAAACATTAACAATCTTGCACTGCTTCATCTATGGCAGAAATGCTATATATTGTGCAAACAGGGGTATAGCTTTTGTTGTTGCTGTGAACTATGTATCATGGATAAGATAGTTGACAGTAGTATATCATCATGTGTAACACTGATGATTACATGGCGTATTGTAGTTTTAAGTTTATGAGGAAGCCTAGGAGGCAATTATTGGGGTCATCGATAAGTATCATGGTTCCAAATCTTACAAAAAATTTATGGCCATAGATGTAGTTAAACTATGGAAATGAAATTTGTAACCGATCTTCAGGCCCAATATTGTTCTATTCCTAGTGTATGGCATGGATATGAATAACTAGGTGATGTTCAAAGTGTATAACTATGATTCATTTCAAAATTTGTTAGTTTGTAGAAAATATTTGGATTGAAGCGAAAGTTTTGATTCTTATATTCTGCAGGCAAGGAAGGGGAAAGAAAGAGAAGAAAGAGACAGGAGAAAAGTGAAGCTGGGAAGGGAAAAGGAGCAAGGATGAGAAAGTAAAAAGAGGATCATCCCTTAAAGGATGGAACAGACAATCAACATGTTGATACTGAAATTCATTTCTTCAGTGAAAAAAAGTCGGTAAAAGACAATGATAAGAAACACCAGAAGCGGCATCAAAGTTCCCAGGATAACTTGAATGAAAATGAAAAAGATCGATCTAAGAACTCTCATAGGCATAACAGTGATCGCAAAAAATCAAGAAGGGTATGCTGAATATTCCATCTCTGTATCAGAAATCTTGAGACACAAGTTTGCTCATTAAACATGGATATAACAAATTTTTGGCTTTACATGCTGCAGCATCCATCAACACCTGAGTCAGAAGATGAGAGCAGACATAAAAGGCATAAGAGAGACCACCGTAATGGTTCTCGCAAAAATGATGATCATGAAGACCTTGAGGATGGGGAATTTGGTAGGGAGGGTGAAAGTCGGTAGTTAACTTACCCTGCCAATCTCTCATTATTTTTCATTTATTTTTGCCTTTTTACTTTAACCAATATTTGAAAGAAATGTGTTTTATGAATCATACTGAAGTGCAAGACTAGAAGTATATTGTTTTCAGTAATATGCAGTAGACTGTAATTTTTAGGTTAGGTGGCTAATATTCTGTCTAATAGTGATTTTTGGTATTAAATAAATTATCTATAGATATATCTTGTTACTTTTGGAGCTTCTCATAATATTGTAAATTGAGTTCAAATCTTGATTAGTCTGAAATAATAGTTTTATACACAAATGATGATTGCTTATCAGGAATCTCACTCGGAATTAATAAATTTGAATAAAGGTTTGTTATTACGGTTGCAAGAAGAACCTTTGATATAATTATTTGTAATACTTTCATCTTTTACGTTCTTTCTGAAACTATTCATGTCTGGTCAAACTTGTCCATTTAATTGATTTCTATATTCTGCATTGGGGGGAAGAGGGGGAGAAAATTTGCTAAGGTATTTTAGGTTAGTGTTTGTTTACACAGAAGATTATTGGAAATGACTTTCATAGGTTGCTAATTATAATTTTCTCTGGGGCATATGTTAGAAAGAGGTTGATCCAATGGGTGTGTGCTGACGGGGAGGTGTATTGTAAATTTGAGTATTCTACGTATTCAATGGTAGTTTTAATCAGAGAGCTGAAGTTGCAAGTTATATTGACTGGATGAGCGATAGTTGGTATTTGGTCTGAAATTTGTTTGACTGATAGTTTGCATCTGTCAGGATTTTCCTTTTTCTTTGTGTAAAAAAATATTGGTTGGGCTGATGATTCTATGTTTCAGAACTTAAATTCAATCAACTTTTTACGGTTGAATTTCTTTGAAACACCTTGTCAATAATGTTCCTTTGTAGAAGTATTCAGAAAGTTGGGATGGCCATCAAAGTTTCTTTATTTGGATATATTATGTAAAATAACTGTGACTGTTAAGTTATTTTGTCTTAGTTTGTGCTCCTAATGGAAATAATAGGTCATCTACTTCATCGTATGATAGGTAAAAATTTGTGGACATGGAAGATTTCAATAGCCTTTGAAGTCATTGAAAGCCAAGATAGATTAAGTGTACCATTTTTGTTTTTTTCCTGGTTGCTCAGTCTTTAACTGCTATTAGACATTTCATGTTATGTTTTCTTGGTGCTCCTTTGCTCTAGTTGCACAATAACCCTTTGTCTTTTTTCTTCTCGTTAACTCAAGCTCAGCCTCGCCTTGTAGACTTTAGAAGTGAAAATGTAGCAATTATTGATGCTATTGGTTTGTTGCCTTCTGTCTGTCTAATCAGATCAACAATTTAACTGGTTTGAGATCCAACCTTAGTTGGCTTCTTGTTGGGAGGGAATATTTTTAGTGATAAATTTGTAGATTTCCTTCTGAGTTTCTTTAATTTCTACAAACGTCAATTTATGGTTTCCAGGATCAGGCTTTAGCCTTAGCTTCCATGAATGAACTTCATGAATTTGTTTTCATTTGCAATACCAGTAACTGGCAGCACCTAATCAATATAATTGGTTAACCATAGTGGATACCACCTTTTTCCCAACAAATTTTTCTTCTGAAAAAATAAAGGCAAAAAATTGTCATTTGGGATTGAGACTTTCATTTGATATAATTATACAAACATGTTTTTCCATTCAGTGTTTTCCATGAATATTCCTATGATAAACCACACCAACAATGTTCATGCGCAATTAAATTTTATGTGCATATTACATATACAAATATATATCATGCTATTATATGCTATATCTACAAGAAACTCCTTGAATAGTGCTACACTTGTCTGCTTTAGGGATTGTGGTTGAGGTCAGTTGAGTAGTACCTCTGTTCAGAGCTAGTCAATTTGTTTGCCAATAATCTGATCCATCCTATTATCTTTAACCCCTCTACCTATCTTCCGTTTCCACTAGATACAATTACATTCTTCTGTATATGATTTCAAAATTTCCCGAGGCTTGCTACATTAATAACGTTTACTGGTTGCTTTCCCCATTAGTGGAGTTGCTCACTGATTCTTCTGTGTACAATATGGGTTTGCTTCTGGAGCTTCAAAATCTAATGAGGCACTCACTGCAGTTGCATTGCTTACAGTGGAAAACCAATTTGTTTCTGCAATCTGCTGGATCATTTCCATTGTCTCAGAAATAAGTTTATCTTTTACAGCTTTATTGCAAGTTGAGAGCTGCTGCTGCTTGTCATTTGGTATAATGAGTTTGTGTAGAATCGACTTCAGGTTCCTCAATGTGTGTAAAATCCTCTTCTTCAATTCATGACTGGATGGTTCTTTCAGGTTTTCTGTGGAAGTGGTGAGGCAGCAACTATTTCCTTCATCGGAGCTCGAATTTTTCCTCGAATATCTTCTTTCCGAAAGGTACGTGCTTAATTTAAAAGGCTCTTGTTGCTCTTGTAGATACTCCTGCAGCTCTTTTACGAGTTCTGGCTTAGATGCAGAAGTAGCCATTGAATCTAACTATGTGCTTTAAGAACAGAGGAAAAAGATAGGAACAAACAGACAGGGAATTAAAATGGAAGATTAGACAATTAGTTGCTGTATAAAAGGTTTTTGTCACCTTGAGACTAATAAGTAGATGGAGCTACCTTAGCTAAAAGTAGTTGGTGGAGCCTTTTAAAAAGGAGCTTGTGGTATAATTAGAAAGTAGTGGTAGGCAATCTTGTAATGAATTGGGGACACGCAAAAGTTAAACTAGGCAATCTTGTCATTGATTGATGACACCAAATTGTCGAATAAAGTATTCATAATTGGACAGTAGCTGAACCGTGCAGACTATGGTTATTTTTTATTTTATACAATTTTTAGGACTTGAACTTGAGTATTTTCTTTTTTTGGTAAGTAGTATTTTCTATTTTTTATTTAATCTTATTTGAAGGAATTGAAAATTTTTACAACTACTAACATTACCTGATCACAAGCGTATATGTTTGTATTATATAATACATAAACAGTACTCCTGTTAAAGCCGGGGAAAACCGGAAAAGGGTTTAAATACCCATATTTCATCTCGAGTATATGCTTAAATCACTCTTCCTTATCCTTTTCTTTGGACCCATATATTTTTTGAAATTGATTTATTTGAATTTTTTATTCATGTATGGGTGGGGCTTGGCGTAAGTTCCTTGTTTATTTGGGCAAAGTAGGTGTGGGACAATGAAGAGACATCTTTTGGGATGTACTTGCATTCCTTTATGACATGTAAAGAAAGTTTAAGTTGTTAGGAGCTGGAGTTTGCAGTCTGATGATTTTATCAATTTCTTGAACTAATAATGGATACAAGTGTATATCACGGCAAATGTAGTCATATAATCAGAGATAAAAGTAATAGTTAATTTCACCAAGTTGATGGTCAAGTGCAGACAATATGCCATAATCACCACTTAGAGTTGCAGTCGAGTTAGGATTTGAGTTTGATTTGATTGGAATTTAGAGAGGCTTAAGCTTGAATTCGAATTTGACAAGTTCAAACTTTGTGGCACTAACTCGATTAAGAAAATAATAGTTAAAATATATTTATCAATTAATTTGCATACTGAAAGTTTAAATAAAAGATTTTTAAAGAGTGTAAGTTCAATATTTTAAATATGTAAAAGTTAATTGTTATTATATTCGAATCGAATCACAAACTTGTGAGTTTACCAAATTGAGAAATAACAATTTGAGTTTGGTTTAAGTATTTACTTACAGCCTTGGACTCTTGTATGAGCTAATTGCAGAACATATGGAGGTATAGGTTTTATGAAATTTCGTTAGTTGTTGGGTTAGCTATTAATTTTCCAAAAATATATTTTATATACAGGAATTAATCGAGCCAAATTTATAAAGTAAAATAAGAATATTTTGGCAGTTGTTTTGGGATTTGTATTTGCCTAATTTGCTAATTGTAGCTGGAATATTGATTGTATTTCAGCCATGAAAATTATTTTGTTGCCAGAACTCTCAACTTAAACTTGGAAAACTTTGATAAATTTCTTCAATTGCACGAAAATGTGACTTTTTAATAGAGACTCAATTAGTGTGAGTTCAGATCATGATAATTATATCAAATGTTCTATTTTCCTACTAACTGAATATAAACTATGATTCACTCTGCAAAGACAAATAAGAATTCACATGATTTCCATGAGAAGATGGGGAAGTAACTAAAGATTCTAAATTTGTGTGATAATGTGTGTGATTTCCCTTCTTGATTCTTTGATATATTTTTCTAATGAATACTTCAGTTGCATATAAGAATATGTTTTTCTGTTCTAGAGAACAAATATATAGGAATGTTTTACATTAATATATTGGAGGAAATTAATCAGAGAATGAAAACTTTTGGAGTCCAGAACAGTATAAGTTTAATATTTAGTAATGTTCTCTAATAGATATTTTAGTTGTGATATTCTCGAGTCACTGTAATCTTTTATCTGTAATCTTTTATAGGAAAAGTTATGACTGAAAAAACCTAAAATTCAATTTAAAAAATTAGGTTTTATGCTCTTTCGAAGAGTCCAAGGGATATATCAACATGTTGTAGTGATGATTTTAAGGGAATTGATTGATAAAGTCATGTAAATTTCAAGTGATAATCTCATAGTTAAATTTTGGTAAGTTTTTTTGGCTATGTATATACAATTTAAAACTATAATAGTAGATCACATGTCAAATGCTGGGGTTTCCAATAGAGTTCCTATATAAAGCGTGTCATTGATTTTGGATGATAATTATTGAATAATTGTTAAGACTCTGATAAGTAAAATTATGATAATTAATAAAATTATATATATTAGTAATAAATATTAATTTATATGCTAATATATATCATTAGATGATTTTGAATTTAAAATAAAATAATAGTTAATTACATAATGATATATCATTTCTAATACATAAATTAGTAATTAATGTTAGCACATAGAGGATTACTTAATGATCTGAATTTGTTTTAGGATCTATCAAATTATTTTGAAGGTCCATAAACACAACAATCTCAATTTCCTTATTAAAAACAAAGGTTGGGTGGATACACACCTTATATTATGCAGATCATTACTAGATAATTAAAGTATATTTTATGAATAATGGTATTTCTTTGATCATCCATTAATTAATTATTTAAGCTAGTGTCTCATGTAAGATGTGGTAGTATTAAAATTTTGTTTGATTTTGATGACAAAAGAATATTATAATTAGAATCAAGCGAAAATGAAATTATAAATCAAAATTATGTTCACAAAATAAAACAAATTTTGGTGGTTTAGCTAATAATGTCTATGTTCATGGTCACATTATATTTGTCATTAATTTTAAGGTTTTAAGATACTAGAAACATATAATGACATATTTTTATAAGAATTTAGGACAATATAATTATAAAAAAAATCCTACCAGTAACATTCGTTTAAGGGAATCTTATTTAATGAAGTTGTTGATGACAACTTAAATGTTATATGAGAGAGGGTTTTCAAGTTAAAAATCATGATAGTGATGAGATTGTGATAATGGCGAGAGAGATTATCGATGACTATATATATAAAAGATAGCTATTAAGAATTAAAAAAATTATATTAAATATATTTTTTGATATAGAATTTAAATACTATACCTTTCGTTTAATTATAAAATTAACTTTATCGAGTCTTTGATCAGAATAGAAACATAATGTGAAAATTAGTCTTTCATCTGCCATGATTAAGAATATGTCTGCCTTATAAATTCCATAAAAGTGTAGAACTCTGAACTGTATATTAATGACGGTCTGGTTTATGGTTTAGAGAAAGATCAGCTGGTGAAGATAGGAAATGGATGGTTGTTATAACTTGGCAAAGAAAGTTGCAACATTAACAGCTCACCAAAGCGTCTTCTTTTATTCACATTACTCTTTCTCATGCTTTCCTTCTGTACTTTCTATTCAATATTTAAGCCCATCCAATACCCACCACCTATTATTATTTAATGTGAAAAGACATGGTCCATTCTTTTCTAATGTTTTTATTTGATTATTAGTTCAATATATTATAGCTGGGGAACAACAAATTAATAGTCAAACAAATTGAAATTTATGTGTGTAGTTATCAAAATTGTCGTATTTGATACGTATAATAATTTTAATTTCTATATTAATAATAATGTTGTGTTATATAATTAAATAATTTTAAATTAAGGTATTATAATTATATATCACTATTAAGTATGGACATGGGCTCATATATTGTGTTTGTTTAGAGTAAAAACTAAAAGTACAAGTAACAATGAGGAAGTGTAATTCCACATTTGCCCTTTCGGACCTCAACAATGCTTATAAATTCGGTCCACCAGGCCATATGCTCTCTGAGGCGGCTACCAACGAGAAACCACAAAATCAAAATGTCTTCCAAGGTCAACACGCTCAGCCTCATCATCGTCGTCCTCCTCGTCTTCTTCACTCTCACCTCTCTCGCCAGGCCTCACCCCACCGCGGCGTTTCCCGATGCTTCTGCAATGAAAAACCTTCGTGGGGTATGTTGATTTTCTTGATATATCTGCTTCATGCAGCTTCGTTTTATCAGGCATTTCTTTTGTTATAAACTTACTAAAATTCTAATAATTTGATCGCATATGTGTGCTTGAAGGAAGTGGCAGCAGAGAAGGCTGAGGAGAGCTGTGAGGAAGTTGAGGAAGAAGAGTGTTTAAAGAGAAGAACGCTTGCAGCTCAGATTGATTATATCTACACTCAGAAGACCAAGCCATGAAATCAATCTTTAACTTTCTAGTCATAAAGATACATATATATATGTTTCTTTTGTTGATTATTTGTTAATATTTCTCCTTTCTTGTGTAGTGGAAATTGTGATTTCTTGGGATTATTGATAGATTAAATTAAGTAGAGCTACGAGTTTTGTCTGTGTCTGTAAAATATAGTGTAGTTTCCCGATTCTATAATAGAAATTTCGCATTACCTTCCTAATTTGATTTTTCTTTGTGTTTCTTTACTTATCTCTTCATGGATCATTGGCATGCATTGTTTGAGGTGGGTGCTATTGTCTTTCTCTCATTTCAAACACTACTTGTATATGGCACTGAGCTTGACTCATCAGACCTTCGATTTAATCATCATCACAACTAATCATCCAGAGACATAATCTAGCAGACTTTTCCTCGTACATCAAGTGGTGATCATTGATTCGACACAAACTCACGTTCAACCGCTTAAAGGCATAATATATTAGTGGTGGGAATAATAGAATTGAATTGAATATTTCTGAATCTTCTCCATACTTCACGACATGATCAAAGTCATACCAACTCATATTATCTAGAGTCAGCAAAGACTAGTCATAATAATTTAAGAAATACAAAAAATGAAGGATGTTGCATGCCCATACCCGCAGGTAACAATTAAGACAATTGATTGATTAATTGTCAAAATATATTGTATTTTATTTTCACTACCAAATATGTATACAATGTTTCATTTTTTTTTTTTTTAAATGAAATCAAAGAATATGACCCCAATATATATTGGAATTAACAATATATTTTTTTTAAGATGGTATGTTCTTACATACGAGATTTTTATTGTAATATATTTATTTATTAAGAAATATATTCATTATATTAAGATAAGTGAGAAGATATATAAGTAATGTTGATTATCTTAGACGTAATCTTATTTTAAGTGAATCTAAATAGATCACATATCTTTTTTTATTGTTTATTTTCTTAATTCTATACTGATATTAAAGTTATATAAACCTTATATAAAAAATCCTGTAATTTTTAATGTGAGATCTAAGTTATATATCTTTCGCTTGAGATCTTACTTTACCATCATGTTCGTGACCTCAATGCTCATGCAGGTTGGCTGTGTGCTAGCTCATTGCTAGCCTTGCATAATGTTGGATTTAATTTCCCAATTCTATAAAATACGAATTCAATAAATTGTATATCTAGATTCTATTATTTCATTTGGATTTATTTTAGAAACGACTGAAGAGATATAAACTAATTATTTTTATAACACAATTTGTTTCATACTTCGTTTTTGAATTATGTATTTGTGTTTTTTTTTTTTTTTTTTTTGTATTAAAGGATAATCGAGAGGAAAATAATTGTCTTCCTTCATTGTAGTAGTTTTCAACATTTAAATATATGTGTGTGTTTAACTATCTATAATTTCGTTCAACCGTAACTAATTATTATAAATAATTATTATCACATAGATCAGATCGATCTATCATGGATAGATTTAAAATTCAATAAGCATAATTATAACTGAGAAACATGATAGTGATTATGACGTCAAATAATATGAATCTTAAAAGAATTTTACTCCAAAAGTTAATTATTGAGATTAAAAAATCTAAAACTATATTATAAACCCTATGCTATTAAAAAACCATACCTTAAACCTAAATTCCTAACATGCGAACTCTCTAGTTGGTTCACCCAATACTCTTCCATTCATTAATTAAGATGATTATAATTCAGGGCAACCCACAATATAGTTTTAGTTGACCACTAAAACTTTATTATATGAAGTTGACAATCTAGAAGTTGAAGAGTAAGCATGGCACATCATACATATTTCAACTGTTGAATCATGTTGCACTACTTTCTAACCAAATTTATTGAATATGAAAATTCATTCACAAGTTTATTTTAATTAATATGTTGGATCTTGTTTTCAATCCCTTGTTATATTTTTCCCCATCTAATTTCACATGCTTCCAGAATGACATAAAAATTTATCAACAGCCAAACCATTAACTTTATACCCACATGTACTAATATTTTATATCTAAATCTATGTTCAATCAAACAATCCAAATAATATAGTTTTTTACATTAAATATATATATATATATATATGTATGTATGTGTATGTATGTAAATATTATATTTGACTGAATACTTGGGAACAAAAGTTTTTTTTATTTATGGTCAAAAGCTAAGTTGTAAAATATTTTATCAAAAAATGTATTTAAAGCACACCTAATTAATTATTTGAATATTCAACAAAATCTAGAATGATGTTGCATGTTCTAAATCCGAATTTCTAAAGCCCCATAGATATTTGATTTTTCTCTTTTGACCCTGAATGCTCTAAAATTTTTTTATAAAATTTTCAAACGTAAGTGTATATATAATAGTATATTTGTTTAATTTATGAAACCATCTGCAATCAAATATACCAAGCCAGCCATGACATTTTTGGATGCTTCCTCCCCAATATCTTAAGTCTAGAAGTTGGGTAGGCATTTGGGCTGCTTCTTGTTATAACAATGCCAGATGAACACTGCAAAATTGAGGCTGGATATGGCTGGAGTATGGGCTGTGTGCTGCGGACACCCCACTGCCATGAATAAAAATGGTTCCAAATTGCATCAAATGAGTGTTTAATTTCAATGAGCATCGAGTAAAACAAACTATATATAACGATTAAGTATATCATTTATATGTAAAAACGTTAAACACGAGTCAATATAAAATGTAAACAGACATTTTCTTTTTTATAAACAGTAAAAAAATCAATTTTAACAATTGTTATGATTTTCTTATCATGTGATTATCTTACAATAATTACGTAAAAATTAAGATTTAATCTATTAAGATCTATGTTATTTTTAAGTAATTATAATAATTATAACGTTATATTAAGGTAGAGAATTTTGTTAACTCATAATCTTTACTTTGCAAGAATTCATAAATTAATAATTACATATAAAAATCATAAATTTTACCTGGGAGGGCAAAATTCTGACTTAATTTTGGTTTTTTTTTTTTTTTTTGGTCCTAGCAAAATTCCATTCCTATTCGAAACGTCGTCGTATCTATTACAATATATGAAAATGGCCTCATTATTTTAAAAGATGTATATGAGGGTCATTGGTATTTCCCAACTACACTCTTGATAAAAGAAACCTTGACAGCGAGACTTGACACAAATGCGAAGCTTTGCGGCCGCAGTACGACCGCGTTTTGTTCAGTTTGTGAACCGTCCACCGTTTAAAATAAGAGCATTTTCAAGTTCATCGGATTATCCTAACCAGTCACGCGGTGCTCTCCCTCGCTTCTTCTCCCAAGTTCTCCCTTCTTCCAAGGCAATTGATTTTCTATTTCCCTAAGTATAAACACATTCGTAATATCGTTATTATTAATAAGTTTTTGGTGATAAATGGTGCAGGGAGGCCTTGTTCGTGTAGACGGAGATGAATTTTGGCATATGATTAAAGTCTTGAGGTTGAAAACCGACGACAGGTACACTGTTAGTGTAGGCCAATATTTTCGAATCCACATTGAACTCATGGAGGGTCGGTCCAGGTCAGCCGGTGCTCAGACTGGTGGAGGGTCGGTCTAGGTCAACCTGTGCTCAAACTGCTGAACTGTATAAATAAATATTGATAATAAAATTGAACTACTTTTGCTTATTTAATCATTAAATATCAAATCTAGATTACATTTCGTCAAAATTGAATTTGTTCCGATGGGTAAACACTCGAGTCTTAAAAAAGGTTTAGTAAAAATAATCAGTGTGTTGGGATGCTTTGTCATGTCCTTCCGGCATATATCTCTAGTTTTTTACGTTGAGATCCGGTTTGTTCTGATGAATAATTGTAGTCGTGTTATAATGAAGACCTATACAGTTTGCTAAATTTTGAATGTAAGGATAGAGCTTTTCAATGGGAAAGGAGGTTTGATACAAGGTTGTATACAACGGATTGACCGCACAGGATTGGATTTTGTGGCACTGGAGGATCCAATTTTAGTTCTTCCTCAAACTACACAATGGCATGTGTTTGCCGCTTTTGGTAAGTGTTTGTTCTTTGGAATAATGGGTGTAGACTGTTTTTAGAGGTTTTTTTTTTCTTTTTTTGGGTTTCTGATTGAACCTGCTCCTGTTTAGGTACTCTTAAGGGTGGTCGAGCTGACTGGCTTGTGGAGAAATGCACAGTATGTGTTAAATTTATTCATGGATATTATATTTTTAGAGGGTTGAAATGCGTTTTGGCTGTGGTTGTTCCATGGCTTCTTATCATTACTTTCTTTGCACTGCCCTAGGAGCTTGGAGCTCATAGTGTAACCCCTTTGCTGACTGAACGTTCACCTGCAATCCCAGAAAATCGAGTGGACAGATTGCAGCGTGTTATTTTTGCAGCATCTAAACAATGTAAATACATAATTCTTTACTCTAGTTGTATTTTTTAATTTTACTATAATTTTTGGATGGCCAAATCTGTTCTAATTTCACTCTCAAATGAAGGGGCTATCTGAAGTTATTTATTCTCCTTTTGTTTTCAATCCCTTTGCCATGATTCCATCACAGGTCAACGGCTGCATGAAATGGCTTGGAATCCTCCTATGAAAATTGATGGTCTTTTACCTCTTGTAAGTTTTTCTTTTCTACTTCTTGCAACTAAATAATTTGGCATTTTCTTGGATTTAGAGTCACTGAAAATATTTATGTGATGCCAATATTGAGTAGCCAATTGGCTATCATATACATCATCTTAGCAGTAGAGTGATTAGTGAATTTATCTAAAAGATGGTCATCTTTGTAGAGTGTAGATTTAGATAGTGCTTTGATAAATTATTACAATATATTGAGTGACATGTGCTTGAATCATTGGATGATGATGCTTTGATGCGGTTTAGCTGTTTAGCATGTATTTCTTTTCTTCCTAGCCTAGTTTGTTGCATTTACATGTATTTGGTATTATATAGGTTGCCCAGTCAAAGCTATCTTTTGTTGCAATAGCAGAAGCTACTCCACTTGTCAGTGCATTGGCTTCATCAAAAAAAGAATCTAGTGGGCTGATGGTTGTTGGACCAGAAGGGGGTTAGTATAAATTTGTGTATGTAGTAGAAAGCATATTAGGGGAAGTTTAAACTTTTTGAAACTTAAATGTATAGAAGTTCATGTTTTGATCCATATAGGAGGAATCAAATATATGTGGCTGCGACCTTGAACATATTTGCAGTTTTTTTTTTTTTAATTTTTTCTTTGCTAGTATAATATTAGTGTTAGATAAAGTTATTAAAGCTTTTAGTAATCTTAATGTCCCTGGTTTCCACTTTTTCAGTAAATAATTTTGACCATGAACATAGTTATCATCTCTGAATCTTGTGATGGTTGCCTGTTGGCTTTGAAATTTTTTGGTTTATAACAAATCATCAGTTCTTGGGTAATTGCTTCCAAAGGTGATTTTTTTCCTTAAGTGGAGAAAATGGAAAACATTATTAAGGCAGCTTTTTTTCCACCATCAGCATTGCAATTTGATTCCAACTCAGATACTATATTACCTTTTATTTTCGGGATATTGCTTGTAATTTTTTTATTGGTTTATCAAGTATTTGCTGGTGTTGGATGTACCACTACTAATTACATAGAATAAATTGATGAGTTTTGATTTTTGTAAATGTGATAGACTTCACACAGAAGGAGGTGGATATGGTGATGAAAGCAGGTGCTACAGCTGTTGGTCTTGGGCCACATCGCTTGCGTGTTGAAACTGCAACAATGGCTCTTTTAGCAACTCTAATGTTATGGTCAGACTCTCAGCAAACTTCAGATACTTGATCCATCTTGCAGGTGAGCCCTGTATGTTTGTTTCCCTTTTGGCCTTCCAGCTAATTCCTTGCTAGATAGGTAACATATTTTGGACAATGGCTAGTTGTACTGAGATTACAGTTTGCTTTTGTATGGGATATAATTTCAAATGAATGCAAAAACATGTTACAGCAGGAGGGATTGGAGGAGAGAAATGAATTTGGGTGACCGGAATTTGGTGTGAAGTTTACATTTAGCCAATGCCTGGTCTTTTTACGTTTAATTTGTGCTGATTGACTATTAGAAGGGAGTTATAAACTATCAATTTCTTTGGGGGCCCATGTGCCCCTGATGCACCAATCCATTAGCTGAACTAGACAATTGCAAGGCTTGGGCTGAGGTATTGGCCACAAGAACTGGGCTTTTTTATCTATGCCCAAGAAACTGTATGTCGCATGAATTGAACCTATTAAGGCCTACACAACCTACCAACTGACTAGACTTTGATTTGATATGTATTAGATCATAAGCTCTCTTGTTCTCATGACAGGCTTGGAAAGGCCATTGCCTGGCCACATTTCTTTGCATTGCTAACTTATTGTTACTGTAAACTAATAGGATTTTGATAAATATTTAGATGGAAATATATGCTTGTTCTCTCCACGTTGATTCCTTCACACACTATACCGCTTCTTATTATTCTTTTTATTTTTATTTTTATTTTTTTCCTTTCAGTAATTTCGAGCACATCATTCATCAGAACACCTTGCATTTTCTGAATAATCAATTAATTCTTGTTTATTACTATTTAAGTATTTACCTCTGTAGGATTAGAGAAAAAGACTAAGAAATTTGGGAAACAAACAACCTGGATGAATGTGTCTTCCAAATCTGAAGCTGATACACCATTAGAAGTTGGAAATAAAGCTTGCATCCAGCCCACCTGAGAGCGATAGGGAGGCCTTGATTTCAAATCTCTTTTGAAAGAGAAAGTGTAAGGTAATGCATTCCATGCCTAGTTAGATTGAGGCTACTCACTGAAGTGGGATTTGAGGTCTTCATTGAAGAATTTATGTAAGATTCTTTAAACCACATTGATGTATACTAATTCTGTTGGGATCAGAGTTTTTGTTTCACAGTAAGCATGACTTAACCTTTTACTCTTTATGTCATATGAATCATTGTTGGGCAAAGTACTTACATACATACATACATACATACATACAAGCATGGATGCATACACACACACGCGCGAATTATATTCTTGTTTATAGTCAATTCTTGGTGTTATTATTAATGTTTGAATATTTTTACATATATTAATTTACCACCGGTGACTTAGAGAGATTGCTATTATGTTAGTCACATAATATAAAAAATAACAAAAATATAGATGCTTTATTATGGTCCATTATACTAAGCGCATTTTCATAACTCAAACTCAGCCGTCAAACGTAACACTCACGGTCTATTCTGTTATATTTAGCCGTTCATAATCGACTTTAGGGATTTATTTATAATTAAATTTAAGTAATATTTATGAAAATTTTATTCATTGGATTTTATAAATTATAATATAAGACTGCAAAGGGTGAGAGGTCCGTTAAGAATATTATTTTACATTATATTTTTAAACAGTTTAACAAATCATATTAAATAAGTATTTGCCGTTTGTTTCATTTGTGATTTAGAAAGAGTAACGTTTTCCTCTCCAAGGTTATGGTTGAACACACTTTTCTACCCATTTACATTTTTTTTCATCTAAAGTCTAACTTTTATAACCCCAAAAAAAAAAAAAAAAACACCAGTTAAATCAACAGTAAAATTATAAAATCATCATTTTTATTTCCTAAAATTAAAAAAGGTCAAAATTAAAAAGAAGAAATGGTTGGAGCCCCAAATTCAATTGATGCCAAGGAGGAGATGAGTGACAAGGGTGTTTGAGAAGACAATTAAACATGTAAAAGTGGATTTAAGTTAAATTGGTTAGGGACTTGAATCGTGTTTGGCTTGTACAGAGTTAAGCTAGTTTGGAATTTGAATCTATATTTGGTTTGAACAAGTGTACTTCAAATTCAAACAATTTTAGCTCATCAAGCATAAGAATGAAGCTTACATTAAACTCATTTCACTAACAATTCATTTTCAATAAGTCTCCTTCTTTTTCTGTGTTACTATTTATTTTCTTTGATTGAATTAACCATTTCATATTGAAGCCGAATCTAGCAAAAGGAGTATTTTATGTTGCTATTTGTCATGTTCAGATTTAAGATGGGCCTCCCCGTCTTCTCATGCGGCCCTAAATGGATTCGGGAGCTCTCAAATACACAATTACCGTTAGCCCGTCCAAGTCGGAAACCTACAGCTGGTTTGCACAGCTCCTCAGTCTCATAGACGCCGGTGAGTACAACCAGACCATAAATCTCTCTGGTCAAGTCTGTAACTTTATTTTTTAATTTTTTTTTTTGTAGAAGCCTGATCCTGATCGTTTTTTTTGTGTTTTATAAACTGGTGATCGAGTTCAGTTCTGTTGTCCAATTAATTTTTTGTGGGTTTTCCTGTGCCTTTGATCTCATGGGTGATGGATAAAGTTGAATTAAATGTTGTTTTTCACTGATTTTGCTTTTCCTCTATTTGATTTATTATGTTATTTAAAACTTGAAACCCTCTATCAACTATCCAACGTATTCTTTTGTGTATCAAAATAGCATAGCTTGTCCAATTTTTGTCACGGTTGTAATGGGTTCAAATATATGTATGCCATAGAATCATGTGTTTAAGTTTTGAAAATTGTGATATCACTTATATGAGCCCATTTCTATATTATATGTTATAGGTCAATGTGAGGAAAGAAGTGAATTTAAGGTTTTGAAGGATGGTACTTTTGTTGAAAACTTTGGATTAATGAACTTGTTGGGAAGGCTTTGAGTTGAATTTATGCCAACATCCTCTGTTATAGGCGATAGAGTGCCATAGATTTTGCCTGAATATCCATTCCCTTGTTTGGTTGCTGTGACAATTAACTTTCATTTTACCTATATTTGATTGTGTATTTTCCTATGATAGATGTCCAATGTTTTTAAAAGTGAATTCTTTGTACATTATTTATTCTTGTCCTCAGAAATGTTGTTTTATAAATCTTCTTATAAGAGAGGAAGATGTACTATTATGGTGATTGTGGATTGCTGGATTTGGTGCCATTTTTATCTAGGGGAAATTCATTCTTGCACGTGTGTTCCACATACCTTTAAGCTACATACAAATTACAGTACAACCTCGACCCTGCGATCAGTCATGGCGGCAAGAGTCTTCCAGATTAAACGAGCAATTTCTCTCGTTTCACATAATTGGTTTCTAAAATCTTCTTCTTCTCTCTTGAAAGGTGAAAGAACCCTCTGCTTCTATTCTTTATCTGATATTGTTGCTTGCTCTGTATGCATGTGTGCATATGTGAAAATGATAAATGCAAATTGTTTCTTGTTAATCGCAATATTGTTGTTCTGTTGTTTGTTTGGAGTTCATTTAGCGGATATACGATGTGGGCTCTTGATGATTTTGATAAATAATATCTGGGTTAGCCTATTGATTGGAAAACTACTCAAACTTGAGTCCTTAGCGGTGAAAAAATATTTTTAATCATCTTGTTTGATTTTACATTTGAAATTAAAAGCTACGCGTCTTGGAAATATGTGGAGTTTGAAACAATGAAACTTTGAGTCAAATCTGTATCCTGATGAAAAATAAGGCTATATAATATTATGCCTAATGTCTTTTTTCTCAAACAATCTACTCTAATCTAGCTGATTCAGTTTTGACATTAGGTCTTTTGTTTTGAGATTTTTGTAGAAAATTGAAGGGTTTTTCTAAATGTTTTTCAGTATTTCCCACCAAAACGATTTCTTGGGTTGGAGTCACATGCTATCACTAATTGTTTGATTGATTGCTTACTCATAGCTTCTATGGAATGATGGTAGAAGCAAATATTAAGTGGAGGAGCCCTTTTAATGCATATTATACAGATGTGGGGGCAGATTACTTCTCTTGAACATGAAGTAGGGATATAGTACAACCACTTTCTTATATTAGAAAGTAAATTTGTGCATCTTGCTCATTTAGTTAGATATTTGGGCTACTGTCATCCATTGTAAAACAAGCTTGACACATTATCAGGATCCTGAGATTTTTAAGGCTGAGCAGAAAAAATTAGAGTGAGGCAGGGAACTCACTCAATGGAAGGCTGTTTCCTTCAACTGATTAATGAGCATACATAGTCCAGCTTTTATCCCTCTCTAAATACTTCGCTTGTTCATAAAATTGATCATAATTCTTATATTGATGTGATAGATTTGTCCTTTCTATTGACATTGACATTCTGAAGTGTTAAAAACTTGTTCTTTCAATATTCTGGCAGAGCCCTCTAGGCAGTTGTTTCCATCACCAAGTGCACTGCTTAACAGGAATGAATATCATAGAAGAGGACTTAAAACACTAACAAATCCTACCAGTGTGACTGATGAGGTTCTGGAAAATCATGAGACTAGCAGTTTGAAGCCCACTGGTGACAGTTCTGCTGTGAAGCATACTGCTGTTTCCAACTTGAAGACATCCCCAAGGCATGATCTTGCTATGATCTTTACTTGCAAGGTGTGTGAAACAAGATCTGTGAAGACAATTTGTCGTGAATCTTATGAGAAAGGTGTGGTGGTGGCACGCTGTGGTGGCTGTAACAATCTGCACTTGATTGCAGATCGACTTGGATGGTTTGGAGAACCAGGAAGTGTTGAGGAATTCCTTGCGGCACGAGGAGAAGAAGTGAAGAAAGGTTCTTCTGATACATTAAATCTAACGCTTGAAGATTTAGCTGGAAAGGGAAACTTGAAAGACTGATATATCCAGTTGCCTACAACAGTACAAGGGAAATGCGACAGTAGTTGAGTTACTCCACCTCTCTTTTCAAAATGTAATTACAGTGCTTGCTTTGCACCTAATCACATAATGGTACTTGTGGTAGATGTAGCCTTCTTAGACATTGAGGGTAGCTGTCTTAGTCTTAAGAATCTAATTCTGAAAATTTGTGCAGCAAGTTCTGATTGGCATTGTACTTCCAGTGAAAGTTGTTACTGGATTTTGATGAGCTTTTGGATTGAATGGCTGGATTATCTCACTGTCAGAATCTGACCTGGCTAAATAACATTTTGGGCATTTTTGTTTAATGTTATTTTCTTGTTGGTTGAGCATCCATAAAGTGGTGAACAAGAGGACAAAAAAAGAATTGTAATGAAAAAAATTAAGAAACACTTATGATAGGATCCATTAATGCATATCAATCAATTTTTAGCTTATGAGGCTCGTGTGAGGAATGAATAAATAACTGCTTCATAAATTTTGATCTATTAACAACTATTTTCATGAGCCTACAGATATTCACAATGTTTAGCATGTTAGGGCTTCGGCATTGTTGGCATTCTGATTCTTTATGCTTTTCTTTTGTTTAACGTGTCAATGTTTGTTAGAACTACGCTTTTATTTAAAGAAAAAAAAAAAAAGAGTATCTTTTTAATGAATGATGGGTTCTTACCATTAGAAGGGAATGGTGATTAATGACTTTGTTTCCAGGATGATCACAAATGAAATGTATACTTTGGCTTTTCTGGCTTTGGCTATTTCCGGAGCTACTGACTGGGTAATTTCACCACAAAGGTTTTATCATCTAAGGAAGCAAATTACATTCTTTAAAAATGGTATTTTGATTCTCTTTTGGCTTTCATCATGTAGCTTGATGGATATATGGCTAGAAGGATGAAAATTAATTCTGTTGTTGGTTCTTACCTTGATCCTCTTGTTGACAAGGTGCTTCTTTTTCCAAGCTTAGTATTTGAGATCACTTGATCTTAGATGAACCTTTAGGAGATAAATTTTCCTCAACATTTAATCTCTTTGTCTTGCATGCAGGTTCTTATTGGTTGTGTTGCTCTGGCAATGGTACATATGGATCTGCTGCACCGGAAGTTGTCTAAGCTTTACCCTCTTTTTAGCATGAGCAGTTTTCTATAGGAAAAAAATTGCTGGTGTATAGAGGACTAGTTATTGGACAAAACTTAGAAAGGGAAATAATGGAATTAGAATGTGCAGTAGAATGTCTTGCTTCGAAATGGACTGTATTTTAATTACACGAATGATTGAAATACGAAACTCCTTATTTAATATATGCCACGCTCCTTCTCTTACACCATTCATAAATTATTTGTGGTATGACATAGAGAAGTAAATGGCTATGTTCAGCTAGAGTTGCGTTTCTGCTTTGTGTTTACAATCTCTATAAGCAGCAACTACTGTTTCCAGCATTCATATTCATTTTTAAGTAATGTAGCCCATAGCTGCTTTAAGCTCCAATTTTAGCCTTGGCATCTTAAAATTTTCATATTATTTAACTCTACTGTTCCTCAAGCCATGTAATGCAAGGTATATGTATGGAACAACTAATTCTTCGATTTTTTTGTCAGTGAATGCAATGTGCATCTTTCCCCCCCCCCCTCAAATGTTCTTCAAGAGTTTGGCTTGATCAAACTCTAAATTTACCTGCAGCAAGTTTCTATAATGTTCGTTTGTTATGGGTTGCTGATTCTGCTTAATTTTTCTGTTGTTAAGCTGCACTGGAATTTTTGTACTGCGAGATGTTGGCCTTGTTGGAGGTGCAATTTATCTAAGAGCTAGTAGTTTGGGATGGAAGGTGACATTTTCAAACTCAGAACTTGTTTATAGATACCATTTTATATCTTAACATTGCAAACTAGGTAGTTATTCAGCTAAAGGTCCTAGTTTTTCTGAATTTGTTCTTGTAGTGCAAAAGCTGGTCAGATTTCATCAATCTTGATAGAACCTCTCCCCAGAAGATTGAGCCTCTTTTTCTGAGCAAGGTAAGCTTTATCTTAAAATTCCCTGATCCTCATTTAGATGTAGGATTGTTATATATAGTAATATCAGTGAAGTGTGATAATTTGGTCTAGGTTACACCTCAAGTTAGAAAGGTTTTGTTTTCTAGTTTTATCCTTCACCAATGTATACACATGGATTTTGAAATATAATTATTAATAACTGAAAATTGAGGGAGATGGTGATTTCTTCAGAAAGTTTCCTTAAATGAAGTTCGTTAAGATTCATGTATGTATATTATAAATTGAGTCGAATTGATGTTATATTGAATAAAAAATTGGGATCTGATATGTATGTTTTGATTGGAACTTTTCATCCCCATCTTAAATTTTGTGCCCCCTTAGCTAGGACGCAGCCAAGTTGACTCTCATACAGTTATTTGTTAAATCCTGTGTTCATATGATGCAGAATTATAAAAATTTGGATGCCTTAATTTTGTTGAACCTTTATGGCATCTAACAACAAATAATGGCAGGTAAATACAGTATTCCAATTGGTTTTGATTGCAGCAGCCCTTCTGCAACCTGAAACTCAATCGTACATCACCTACTTGAGGTAATTCTACAATCACCAGTTTGAAATGCCCCAGTTTAGCTCTTTGTTGACTGCTTCAACTACTGTGGCCTCTACTATCGCATACAGTGGACAGTACATGAGGAATAGGTCAGCTTTGATCATAAGGAGGTTGTAGCTTGAATCTTACTGCAGAAACCTTAAAGAAAGACTGGTTGGTCACTATGGAGTCTGATGAGGCACCAGTTTTTCTGAATTGCTGATGCAAAAAAAAAAGGACATTTCTATGTTGTCCTGCAATGCAAAGAGCTTAAAAGGGAAGTTCTATTTAGATTTCTCTCTTGCCTCAATCCTTAAATGTGATTCAGAGAAGCTGTGATCTTGAACTTTGCCATTTCATGCTCTCTCTCCCAAAAATGCATCTATTGCATTGGATCAATAAGGAAATGTGGGCAGATATTAAACTATTGAAGTTGTGGAAGGAGGGTCCATGGTGAAGAGTTCCAATTTGTATAGCATTTACTCGAAAATGGAAATTGAAAAGAGAATAACCAACTATGAAGCGTTTATATAAACAATTTTGTTAATGTTTGCCAAGTGTAATGTATGGAAAAATTTTACATTTTACTTATTTATTCGAATATTATATAATTTTAAAAATTGGCTGGGTTTTCGTGAAAGGTTCATAGGTCATTTTTGTAGCAGGCTCGTCCAGCGATTATCACACGGTCGGCGCCTCTGGTCCGGCTTCTGGCTCTATTTTGTGGATCATCTCGAGGTGATTTCGTTGTCCCTTTTTTAAGTCAACTTTTTAATGAAAAAGTTTATTGAAAATTTAATAATATTACTATTTCTTTGTAATTGAAGAGCCGAATGTTATCAAAAGCTTCAAACCCCTCATAATTTTTAAAAAGATGAAGTCCTCCCTTTAAAAATAAAAAAAAAAAGTTGGGGTTTGTTCGAATAAACTGAAAAACTCTTAAAAATATCGGGTCCTAAGTGACATTTAAATTTTATTATAAATTTTTTATTTTTAAAAAAGTATTTTAGTCCATCCATATTTTTTATAATTTTTATACTAAAATGAGTAAAATGCTTTTTTCAAAAATAAAAAAATTATAATAAAATTTAAAATAATTTTTAAATAAAAAAATTTAAAAAATTTTAAAGTAGTCACCGTCGTCGGCGGTGGTGGCCACTGATAAAGGAACCAAGTGGCCGGAGGGGAGACCAGATCTCGCCGCCTCCAGTTTAGGCGAAGGCGGCTAGATTCGGCCATCTTCGCTAGAAAGAAAGGCCAAAAACGGCCGGTAAGACCAAGGACGATTCTTTCTAACCATTTTCGACTTATATTTCTGACGAAAGTGGTCGGATCTAGTCACCTTTGCCTAATTTGGAGGCGGCTAGATATGGCTACCTCCACCGAATAGAGAGGCCAAATCTGACCTCTCCTTCGACCATCTGGTTCTTTTATCGGTGGTCATGGTCATTAGTATCGGTGACGATGACTGCTTTAAAATTTTTTAATATTTTATATTTATAAAAAATTTATTTTATTATTTTTAAATGTTTTAATCTTAAAAAGATAAAAATATCCTTAAACTATTACTGTTTTCTAATATATTTAATAATATATTTGATTAGAGGGTGAGAAATTGAATTTTTGAAAACTTGGGAGTAACACAACTATGGGTGGGAATAAGTCCTTTGGCCTTTATAATAAATTTACGTGTCATTGTGAAAGTACTTCCCAGTGGGAGAATGACTGATTTAAGGAGGATAGGATCGACTGTTAATTAAATTAGATAATTATTATCTCGTTAGATTTTTTAATGATCATTATGATCGGTTTTAAAATCTTATTTTTATTTTTATTTTAATTATTTATTAAAATTTTTATTAAAAAATAAAAATACTTTTTTAATTAATTAAATTTAATAATTAACTGTTAAATTTAATTAATAATAAATATTTAATTTTTTAAAAGTTTTTGAATAAAAATTTGTCATTTGGTTATAGCTTAGATGGGAATAAGTTGTTTAGCAATAAAAAAAAAAAAAAACAAAGTACTTTAGAGTAGAGCTAGAAGGGTGTATTTTTTTTTTTAACTTATATTTTTAAGGAATTTAATTGGAATAATTATGTGTGCGTTTTTTTAACTTAATGAGAGTTTTTTATTCTTAAATTAAATGATTGTATGTGGTCCAGCATGGCCCAAGGCAAAATAACCCAATTTAGAGGTACGACCTATGAATTTAAGGGTCCTGTCAAGGCTTGCAGATGAGATTAATGTAATCAACAACAATGGGTTGTGCTTATTTTAAATAATATAAATTAAAGTAAAATAATGTTTAATACAATTTTAAAAATAAAAAATTATTTAATTTGAAATCACTTTTATCATTTCAATAATTTTATAAAAAATTCATTATATAGAAGATAATTTAAAATTTTCAAATTTAACAAAGAAAATTATATTATTTCAGTAAAAATTGGACGAGAATAAATTTTTTAGCAAAACTCCGTATGGTATTTAATGTACCTGAATTCTGTGCAGGACGAGTTGAGTTTGATATTGACGCTTCTGCTGGGGGCTGGACGGAGGTCGAGAAGATTTTTAATATAACTTACTTGGTTATTTTATTTAAATTATTAAATTATTAGATTAAATAATTAATTAAATAGATATATTTATAATAATTTATGTAAATAATTTAATCGTGAATTATAATAGCTTTTTAAATTATTTAATTTATAATCCAAAAGCTCCTGAAATTAGCTTTTTCTGAATTATTGAATTATTAGATTTATTGACTTTTTCTTACATTTTTAATTTAGAAACTAAAGTGTTTTTTATATATATATAAAAAAAATATTGTTACATAAATAATCAATGGATTAATGATTATTTCTAATCTAATAATGGTAAGTTGCATCAAACATATCACATAATCAATTATTTTTATAATCATAATCTATAATTATAATTCAATAATCATAAGCTTTATTATACATTTGATTATTTTATTTCCTTAATGCACCTACTAGCATCAATTCCTCTTATTTTACTAAGTCAAACACATGGTTTACCCCTGGCTTCTTATCGGCCAAACAATCTTATGAGTTCTTTAGAAAGGTGGGTAAATAAATTTACAATAAAACTATAAAAGAACACCCGATAATATGATAATTTATAATTATTAATACTTAAATTCTTGTTCCTCAAGTCACCATGCTTGTTGTAGAGGGTTTGCTCTGGGCAGTTATATTCATAGTCACCAGCAATTAGAAGCTCAACAATCAAAATCAAAATTGGTCGGTACACTCGACATTCAGATATAAAACTAGTAGCTTCACGTTACTGTCACATGACTTTAATTCTATTTACCATATCTTCTTTTCTAATGAAGTGTTGATTGGTAGTTTTCAGGCCAAAGGACTATTTCCCACCATTAGGGGGTAGATCCCACCTTAAGTTCAAGATTTGGATTCCCATTTTGTCATCCAATTTTTATTGCTTTTTTTTATTAAAATTATCAAAATTATCATTTTTAAAGGTAGAATTTATAATAAAATAGTAAAAATTTAAATTTCAAAATTACGGCAACCGCGAAGTGGCCAGAATGTAGAACGGTGGCCATTTTGGCCACAGCCTTCTGACCCGATGGAGGCGGCGGTGCGGGCTCACGGCGCCTCCTCTAAGTAAGAAGGCGTTGGTCGCGCCGTGAGCGGGGAGAGCCAAACGCCGAAATGATGAGTAGCCGCACGGTTTCTATTATAGAAGCGGCCATTGCGCTTTAATGCTTGGCGGCTTAATGAGCAGCGCTTTTAATTTTTAATATTTTATATTTATATAAAATTTATTTTATTAATTTATAAAATTTTAATATTAAAAAGATAAAAATACCCCTGATTATTACTGTATATTCATTATTTTTAATATTAAAATTAGGTAATGAGTGAAAATCCAAACTTTTAAACTTAAGTGGGTGAGACTTTGTCCCCGCCTCAAACTATGGGTGGCAAATAGTCCTTTGGCCTAGTTTTCACATGCCTGTTTTTACCTGCCACCAGCAAAATTTCGTCTCCATCCACAATTTACGAACGTGATTATTCCTGAGAATTGAATCGAATAAAATGAATAGGAATAGGCTCTCTGCTCTCCTTCAAATATATAAGAACCAAGATAGTCTTATCTCTTGCATCAGCACCTCCGCCTGCGCAGAAAAGCCACCTCCCAATATGCAGCTTCCACTACAGGCTTCACTGAATTACATCACTGCCCTAAAATGGCTATATTTTCGCATGCTTCTCCTACTTATTTTATCCGCAACCACCTGCTTCTCCGGCCAAGTTGTCAAGTATCTTCCAGGCTACGACGGTGAACTCCCGTTCAAGCTCGAAACAGGGTAAACTTTCTTACTGCGTTTTGTACGTGATTACATGAAGTGAATTAGGAAGCTGTATAAGGAAAATATATAATGTTGAATGTTTATGGTGATGGAAACAGGTACATAAGCGTCAATGAGTCGGAGCTGTTCTACTATTTTATCGAGTCGCAGGGAAATCCCGAAGAAGATCCTCTGTTTCTTTGGCTGACTGGCGGACCCGGCTGTTCTTCATTCCATGGATTAATCTATGAAATCGGTAAGGACCGTATTTTAGTAGTAATTTTAAGGGATATTCAATAAATATTATAGTTAATTTGAGGCAGCACTATGAAGAACTACTTTAAATCTATGTTTTAATGCATCTATGATCAAAGTGATACGAATTTTATTAATAGGAAGATGGAAAAATATCATTTTTTAAGTCTGAAGGTGAAATATATTAATTAGACAATTCAAATTAAAAAAAAAAAAAAGTACTTTACTTTAGGACACCAAGGGTCAATTTGTTCATTTATTTATTTATTTTTTAACTTAATGAGATCTTTTTATTCTTAAATTAATTGAATTGAAAATTTATTTTGCCTATATTGTCCTTATTTAATAAGACCTGACAATGGTCTGTGATTGTTTGGGGCCCATCATTGCCCAAGGTGGAAAAGCCCAACCTAGGGGCATGACCAACAAAATTAAGGGTCATGTCAAGGCTGGCTTTTGAGGCGGGCTATTGATGGGGATCTGTAAGAAAGGCTCCAAGGCAGGCTCTGTAAAAAATTAAAAACATTATAAATATGTGTCATCACAGAAAAAGGTCTATGAAACCATGACTTTAAGCCTCGGTTTTTACAATGGATTGATACGACCTAAAAGCCCTACCTTTTGTTGGAGCATGGCCCAACGTGACTACCCGTGCCATGTTAGGTATTGATCCGATTCGGGCCATGGACAAGTCCAAATAACATCAACTCCCAATTAAACAACATTTTCTATACTTCATATTATATATTAAATTCTTTTCATTTATTAGCATGTTAAATTCTTCAATTCGATATGGCAATTAATGTGCCTATGTTCTGTGCAGGACCAATGGAGTTTGATATTAATACCTACACGGGGGGCTTACCAAGACTCAAATACTACCCATATGCATGGACAAAGGTCGATGGGATTTTTCATATAACTTATATGATTTTTTTAATTAAATTATTAAATTAAGTAATCAATTATAACATGTTTATGATAATTATGTCAATCTAGTAATCCAAAAATTGTTAAAATTAGTTTTCAATTATTAAATTATTAGATTTATTAATTTTTTCATTTAAAAGTTAAAGTATTAGCTATAGCGAATATTTGAACACAAATAGTCAATGGATTATAATTATTTATAATCTAATACTCAAAAATTGATTATTTTGGGTTGATATTTCTCCAGACTGCTAGTATCATATTTCTTGATTCACCTGTTGGCGCGGGTTTCTCTTATTCTACCAAGTCAGATGCATGGGCTTCCTCTGACTCCTTAGCAGCCAAACAATCCTATGAGTTCCTTAGAAAGGTGGGTAAATTAAATTTCCAATAAAACTATGAAGCAATATATATTCATATAATAATATATTATTATTGATGCTCAAATTATTACGTACATATTATCGCTTGTAAATTTAACTCAAGTTT
Organism: Anacardium occidentale; assembly: GCA_026122585.1. NCBI lineage: Eukaryota > Viridiplantae > Streptophyta > Magnoliopsida > Sapindales > Anacardiaceae > Anacardium > Anacardium occidentale. Next base: position 72,895 of record JAJEJH010000565.1, read on the forward strand.
ATCGTTTTTTTTTTTAAATGTTCACATAAGTTACACTAACAAACGAAAACCATGGCCGGGAAATGGGAGAATTCTTGTTTGATTGATATAACTGAGTCTGAAATTTTTGAACTTGCAGTGGCTAATTGAGAACCCTAAGTACCTGGCTCTTGAACTATTCATTAGCGGTGATTCTTATTCTGGCATAATTGTTCCTCAAATCACCAAGCTTGTTTTAGAGGGTATGTTCTAGATTGGTATATATTCATAGTCACCAGAATTAGAAGCTCAAAAATCAAAATCAAAATTCTATAATATATGTGTTGCCTTGCAGGGATTGAAGCTGGCACCCAGCCAATTATGAATCTGATTGTAAGCGATCAATGTTATGGCTTGACCCACTGTAACTCATCACTTGACTAATTCATTTTTACTTGGAATTGGATGATGATAGGGGTATTTGCTGGGGAGTCCAACGACAGATTCAGTAATTGACAATAATTCAAAAATTATATTTGCTCATCGCTTGGCGCTTATATCAGACGAACTATATGAGGTGATCCCTGCATTGCTAATTTAATCAGCATTTACATCGAAGCAGTTTGATTTTAGGTGAATTAAGATAAATTACACGTATAGTTTCTCTCTATTATGCCATTATTTGCTTTATTTATCTCGTAATAATCTTGGGCTTGTTTTCTACGTGTTAGAGATTTTTAGATTGTGGATTTTGCAAATTTTCAGGACCTCAAAGTGTATTGCAACGAGAACTATGTGAATATAGATCCAGCCAATACAAAATGTGTAGCTGCTTATGAAATTTATGAGAAGGTAAGATGATTAGCAATCCAGATCCTGCCACAATCATTTTCCTTCGAAGCTTTACTTGAAATGACTGGAATAATTTCTTTATTTTTTTGTAATTACAATTACAGTGCGTTAAAGATTTATTTCGCAATGACATTTTGGGACCGAAATGTGCTTATGCTTCGCCAGAAACGGACCAAAGAGAATTGCCTCACAGGGCTCTTCAAGAAAATCCTACAAATTTCATCCTTTCACCACCAAAAATTCCTGATTTGTGGTGTCGGGTAAGCTTTTTTTTTTTTTCTGATCATTTCTCTGTGCTGTAAATTCTTTAAATTGTTGAACAATTAAAAAATTAAGGACATTTTCTTTTTTATTTTCTCCAGAATTTTAATTATGCACTCTCCTACATGTGGGCCAATAATGAGCAAGTGCAAGATGCTTTGCATGTTCGAAAGGTATGGGATTTACTAAGGAGTAATAGTATACGTATAAACACATTATGCAATTGACTAATCTGATTATTTATTTTATTTTAATTTAAAATTATTTTTATATATGATGATATGTACATTTATTTGTATCTGTTAATATTCTTCTAAACAAAAGAAATAATCTAATTTTTGTTTATTTTGACAATAGGGGTATGTATTAGATTAGAAGAGGTGCAACAAGACTTTATCATACATCAAGGATGTCCCAAGTGTGGTTGATATTCAACGATATCTTAGTACAAAAAGGTTACAGGTTCTAGTTGAAAGGTAAAATGAAAATACTTGGATTAATCACTGGATTAAAAATTTTATTTGTTTAGTATGGTTAGTTCAGTCTTAAAAAAATGAAAACCGTTGAAAACATTTTAAAACATATTTAACAAATAACAACATAAATAAAATTATATACTTAATCTACTAATCATAGATTTTATGATGCCACAGTTGTTAAAAAGAATGTTGCTCATATTCAAAGAATTACTTTGTCATTAAAAATCTCAAAACACAATGTATTTTAGGTTACCCAGTTTATCAGTTAAGTAAAAGAAACCTTAATACTAATGATGTACAAATTTCCTCTATAAAGAGAAGGACTAAAGTTCCATGAACATAGGCACAATATCCAACCATGTAAATTTATGTGTTTCATGTAATTGTTTTCTTGTTTTGATTTTCTCTCTAATTATTGTGCAATTTCAATTTAATATCTTGCATCAGCGGAGACCGAGACATGGTTGTTCCTTTCGTTGGCAGAGAGCAGTGGATAAAGTCACTGAACTTAACTGTTAAAGAAAACTGGCGACCATGGTTTGTCGATGGGCAGGTTGCCGGGTGAGCTGAGCACTCTATCCAGCTTTCATTAATCTAGAAAAAGTTCAACTCAGATTTATTCTCTGAACTATGCTCAAACATGGTACTTTGTTCAAATATGCAGATACACTATAAAGTATTCAGAAAATGGATTTCGGCTGACTTTCGCAACTGTAAAGGCAAGTAAACAATTTGAATACAGAAATTTCGGATCCTTCTTTCTTCATAATCTTACAAAAATTTGTATTATCTATAGGGCGGAGGGCATACGACTCCAGAATACTATCGAAGAGAATGCTATGAAATGTTTGATAGATGGATCCATTGGTATCCTTTGTAGCTGTGATTAGGAAAATGGAGTCCAATAAATCTCAGAGCAAGGCGCTTGTAATTCAAGAGAGGAGAATAATATAATTTGAGACATGTGTACTTGATATGAATTCGAGTAGTTCTCCTCCTTGTCCAAAGAATCAAGGAAGGCTGATAAAACACTTGCAATGGATGGCCGAACTCGGACCCATCGATTTTGAAGAAATTCAGACACACAAAGTAAACAAGTAAAAGTTCGAGTTACATATTCGAATAAATCTTAAACATCACCAGCATTGTTTTGAGCAATCCAAGGCATCTTTATTTATCAAGCTACTTCATACGAAGCTAAGAAAAAAAATGGGACTCAATTCGGATAAGAAACGAGTCAAAACGAGCCACGCCAATATTTCCCCTGCTTGGTGCTGCCACGTTGTGTCCCAGCGCAACACTCCTGCCTTGCTGCGCATGCAAGCGTGCGCTGACGCACACCAACGCACACCAGTGCGCGCGCGCGCACGGTGCCATGCTACGCACGCAAGCGTGCGTGAGTGCGCTCGCGCCCAGCTCTCGCCTGCTCTGCGTGCTTACCTGCCTACGAGAGCGCCCGCGCACGCATCTGTGCGTGCACTTGCACGTTGTGCCCCATGCCGCGACATCTAGATTCTGCCACTTTTTGGAATTTTGGACTTTTTCAAGCAATTTTGGCATACTTCAGCTTTCAAAACTCCTCCAATGCATTCTTCTTAAGGATTTTGAATTCCTGATGATTTTCAACGATAATTCGAATGCCAATGACTTTTCGGATTGAATTCAAATATTCGATTCAAAAATTCGGACCCAAGACAAATTAATCAAGGAAAATGCTTGCATTCAAGATTATTCCATTTTTATATTTATTTCTTATTTATTTTATAATGTAATTAGAAATTATGTGAATTATTTGCTATGTCTTTGGCCTTTTATTTTATTTCCTATAACTTGTAATGTGATGCAAAGTAAACCAAAGTTTGGTTACTTTAACCCTAGTTTGTAAAACCTATATAAATGCTACTTTTCCTATTTTGTAATTAGACTTGAATATTGAAATTGAAAATCAAAAGCTTTGTACTTTTCCTTGGGACAAAGAACTTGTTGGTTCTTGTTTCATTTTATTTCATTTATCCAATTCTTGTTGTTAGAGAGAATTGGTGGTGTAGATTCAAGTGGGTGAGTTTGGAAACAAATGGGTGGAACTTCCTTTAAGCTTGCATCCAAAGCTCTTTAAACTTGAATCAACCTCAAGTTGGTGGATCTTCTTCCTTTAGGCTTGAGTGAAACATCTTGCTAATAATTATCTTTCCAAATAAGTTTGTATCTCTTGTGTTGTGTAATTTGAGCTTCATTACCACTACATTTCTTTGGTTGTATTGTAATGAATGATGAGTATTAATGGGAGGTTTGGAAGTTGAATGAAGTTAATAAACTCAGGAGTTGAACTTGCTGAAATTTAGAGTTGCTTGTATTAGGAAACTTGTCTAATTTTGTGTGAATTGGAATTAACCTTTGCTGGATTATTGGAGAACCATTTGAGAGGGATTAAGGGCTGTGATTATTGAGCAGTACTTCGATGGAAACATGAAAAATATAAATCCATGTATTTTATGGATTATGATTAACAAGCTTGTTTAGCTACAACTGACAAGTTGTGTTAATTAGTGGCATGAGTGTTGTGTCTTTTACTTTTTAAGGTCAGAAGATTCTCAATCTGAATTTATTTGGAATTAGAATAATGTTAAAATCATCGAATCTAAATATCACTCATTCTATAAACAATTTGATATGACATATCTTAAATTGATTCATTTAAGAAGTGAGTTATATCGCCTTAAAATATGACTTACATTGTTTCGATATGTTTAAATTGTTTTGATACAAAATAATATATTTTATTAAAACAAAATTACTCTATTATAAATTCGGTGACTACTTATTTTGTCTTCGTAAAGATCTAGCTTGATTAATGAACATATATTTAAAATAAAATTATACAGAAATATAAATATAAAAAAAAAGAATACCAATTAAACATTACATTACATAAAACACAATTAAATACTTGTATACATGCAAAACAAATAATTTAATTATATCAAAATCAACATTGATAGATATATTAATTTGCTAAAATTCTATTTTATTTAATATGAAATATTTGCACTGTGTTTAGGTTATGAAAAATCAATTCGATCACAATCTAATTCACAAATAAGTGAACTTCAACAATTTGTGTTAAAAACTTTAACCCAAATCTAAATTTTTAGGTATTCTTTTATGGATAGTTTATTGGGAAAGAAGTGAAAAATCAAATCAACCAAATTAATTTTAGATTTAGCCGAAACAATATATATATCTTGAAAACCCTTACATTTCCAAGATTAAACACCAATAAAGCAAATAAAGTAAATAATCAAAAATAAATGAAAAACACAACAACAACACAATCAAAAGAATACCATATTTTACGTGGAAACCTTCCATTTTGAAGGAAAAAATCACAGGACCAAAGTCCACTTGGAAACTCCTCTAAACACCAATAAAGTTGCACCAAAAAGTTCTTTAATGGTCAATTAGAGGTAAATACATCAATATACATCTAAAATATTATATACTTGAATAAAAAACTTTATTATAATCATCACCTAAGTTAATAGAGGTCAAACTACAAGGGAAAATGAAAAAATCTTATAAAAAACTGTCATTATGAGATATGAGCAAAAGTCAATGTTGGAGAATTCTTAAACATAATCCAACTGTTCAGAATTTGGGTATGTGAGTCCTCAACCAGCCTGCAAAATTGTAGCTCCATCCGACGACATTTCTCCATGCAATCGTCCACTTGATAAAAAACTGATGGGGTTTTCTTTCTCACTTTCTCCACTTCATGTCTCTCTACCTCTTTGTGTCTCTCTTGAAAACCAAGCCGCTTCCCTCCAATTTTTATTTCAGCCCAAGGCTCACAATTGAAGAGGCCCAAAGAAACCCTCAAACGTTGCAAAAATAACCAATATGCCATAACACAAAAAATAGGCTATAAAATGATGGGCCTTTTGTCTGGTACTCCCAAACCACCATCAGTTGGACTTAATACAAACTCATCCAAGTGAAACAAAAGGAAACTCACCCGACACAGTTCACAGCCTTGGTTATTTCTATTCTCTCTGTCATATTTGTTATTATTATTTCTTTTAATAATTAAAGTCAAGTTGATCAAGAAATTAAGGAAAGTTGGCTTTATTATACATTTGATTATTTTATGTTGATATTTCTCTGGACTGCCAATATCATATTCTTTAATGCACCTATCAGCATCAATTCCTCTTATTTTACTACGTCAAACACATGGTTTACCTCTGGCTTCTTATCGGCCAAACAATCTTATGAGTTCTTTAGAAAGGTGGGTAAGTAAATTTACAATAAAACTGTAAAAGAACACCTGAGAATATGATAATATATTATTATTAATACTTAAATTCTTGTAGCCCAAGTCACCATGCTTGTTGTAGAGGGTATGCTCTGGGCTGTAATATTCATAGTCACCAGCAATTAGAAGCTCAACAATCAAAATCAAAATTCTATAATATATGCATTGCCTTGCAGGAATTGAAGCTGGCACCCAGCCAGCTATGAGTCTGATAGTAAGCGATCAATGTTATGGCTTGACCCACTGTAACTCATCACTTGACTAATTCAATTTTACGTGGAATTGGGTGATGACAGGGGCATTTGCTGGGGAGCCCAGAAACAGATTCAGTAATTTGACGGAAATTCAAAAACTGTATTTGCTCATCGCATGGCGCTTGTATCAGACCAACTATATGAGATGCTCATGTATTTGCTCGTTTATAAAAGGCCAAAAGACGTATTCCCATCCAAGGTTTTACTTAAATCCAAATCCCGTCTTTTAACTTTTAAAAATTTAAACACCTACCTTTTATCCATTTTTTATTCAATTTTACTAACACATTTTACAAAATAACTAAAATACATTTTTCAAAAAATAAGAATTTACAATAAAATTATAAAATAATATTCAACTATAAATATATTGTAAATTTTAGAAAAATATTTAAAAAAGATTATAAAATTTTGAAAAAATTATTTAAAATTTAAAAAATAAAAAAAGCAATCACTACTGCTGCTAGTTGGCATTAATTAAACCAAGTAGCAGAAAATAGTCAGATTTGGCCTCCTTAATTGGCAGAGACAACCATTTTGACAGAGACTATTATATTTGACCACCTCTACCAACAACTATGATTGGAAACAATTGGTGAAACCAAAACCAACTATTTCCAGTCGTTTTTTATTGTTTTTGCTGATGGAGGAGACCATATCTGATTGCCTCCTCCAAGATACGAGATGGTCGATCTAACTGTCTTCACTAAACGAGGTGGGTAGGCTTGGACCCCCTTGGAATTAGATGGTCGATCGACAGCCACCATCATTGCCACTTGCGACGGTGGTTGCTTTTTTGATTTTTTTAATTTTTAAAAATTTTTATATTTTATATTTTATATTTTATATTTTATATTTTATTATTTTATAAATTTTATTAATAAAATGATCAAACACTATTTTGACTATAAAAATGTAATTGTTGACCGTTAAATTTAACCATTAATTTTGATCAACGAGTAACTGTTTGAGTTTTTAATACTTAAAAGGTAGAAATCTATCTTTGAATGAAACTTTGGATGAGAATATATCCTTTGGCCTTTACGAAACATTATAAGGCACAAAAGTCATACTATTCATATTACCTTAAGGAATGATAATCTTAATCGGGTTTAATTTAGTAACACTAGTATTAATAAAGTTTGATCTAGCGACAATAATCCTAGTATATAAAAACATAATGCGATAGCAATCCTATAACAAATAAATTCATGACAACATGAGAGGTGAACAATCCAGATCCTGAAATAATTTTTCTCTATTATGCCTCTATTTGTTTTATTTATCTTGAAATAATCTCGGATTTGTTTTCTACATATTATAGATTATTAATTTATAGATTTTGCAAATTTTTAGGACCTCAAAGTGTATTGCAACGAGACGCATGTGAATATAGATCCATCCAATACAAAATGTGTAGCTGCTTATGAAATCTATGAGAAGGTAAGATGGTTAGCAATCCAGATCCTGCCACAATCAATTTCCTTCAAAGCTTTCCTTGAAATGACTGGATTAATTTTATTTTATTTTTTAATTACAACTGCAGGGCGTTCAAGATTTATTTCTCGATAACATTTTGGAACCGTCATGTCCTTTTGCTTCGCCAGAAATGGACCAAAGAGAACTCCCTCACAGGGAAAATCCTACAAGTTTCATCCTTTCGTCACCAAAAATTCCTGAACTCTGGTGTCGGGTAATCCTTTTTTGCTTTATCATTTCTATGTTGTGAATTCTTTAAATTGTTGAACACTTAAATAATTAAAAACATTTTGACAACATTTTCTTTTCTACTTTCTTTATACTTTTAATTATTCACTCTCCTATGAAGAAGTGCAAGATGCTTTGCATATTCAAAAGGTTCGGGATTTAGCACTGAGTATAAACAGATTATGTGATTGACTAATCTAATTATTATTATTATTTAATTTAAAGTCATCTAATAATATGGTGATATGTTAATATATTTTGTATTCGTTGGTATTCTTATAAGCAAAAATAATAATTTAATTTGTGTTTATTTTGACAATAGGGGATTGCATTAGATTGGAAGATGTACAATTCGAATTTATCATATACCAAAGATGTTTTTAGTGCAATTGATGTTCATCGATATTTCAATACAAAAAAATTATAAGTTTTAATTAAGAGGTAAAATGAAAATGTTTGAATTAATCATTGGATTAAGGATTTCACTTATTTAGTATAATCAGTTCAATATCAAAAGAGTGAAAACTATTAAGAACAATTTGAAACGTTTTTAACAAATAGCAACATAAATAAAATTTTATGTACTTAATCTACTAATTATAGATATTGTGATATCACGGTTGTTAAAAAGAGTGTTGCTCAGATTCAAAGAATTGTTTGTCACTTAAATTTCAAAACACAATAAATTTTAAGTTACCCAATTTACCAAGGAAACTGTAAATTGTATTGATGTAGAGATTTTGTCCAAAAAAAGGGATTAATGTTGAATGTAAACACAATGTTGAACCAAAGTAAATTTATGTGTCGTATGAGATTATTTTCTCGTTTAGATTTTTCTCTTTACTTAATATGCAATTTCAATTCAATTTCTTGCATCAGAGGAGATTGAGATATATCTGTTCCTTTGGTAGGCACAGAGAAGTGGATAAAGTCATTGAATTTAACTGCTGTAAACCGCTGGCGACCATGGTTTGTTGATGGACAGGTCACCGGGTGAGCTGAGCAGTCTTAACTCCATTAATCTTGAAAAAAACTTCACCTCAGACTTACTCTCTAAGCTGTGCTTAAACATTGTACTTTGTTCAAATATGCATATACATAATTTGACTTTCGCAACTGTAAAGGCAAGTATACAATTTGAATACAAAATTTTCAGATCCTTCTTTCTTCCTAATCTTACAAAAACTTGCTGAAATTTGATAGGTGGATCCGTCAGTATCCTTTATAGCTGTGATTAGGAAAATGAAGTATAATAAAACTCAGAGCAAGGTGCCTGAAATTCAAGGGAGAAGACTAATAGCTAGGGTTGGCAGATCCTGTTAATGAGTGAACCTTTATATTTTGTCTTGTCGTGTTTAAGGTTAGAATATTCTCAATTTGAACTTAATTTAAATGAAATTGTGTCAAAAAACATGCATTCTATGAGTAGGTTGATATGAATTATATAATATAAACTAAATTGACTCGTTTAAAAAGTGAATTTCGTTTTTCCCCAAGTATTATTATCTATAAAAAATAGTTTATAATAAAAGTTTTTTTTACCTTTATTGTCGTGTATGTCAACTTCCTCGGGATCCAATGGCTAGTATGAACTTGATAAAGTTTCAACATGTCTATTGAAATTGCATGCAATGGACCATCGATTTGAATTCCATTTGAATAATATATATATATATATATATATATATATATGAACAATTCTCATATCCCAATTCAATTGATACCCTACAATGGCTGACAGGAGAGTTTGGAAGGTTTTGGGGTAGGCAATAATGTTGAAATAAGCAGGACTGTTGCAATCCCACCGAACCCAAATTGGTAAGTACACTAGACATTCAGATATGAAACTAGTAGCTTCATGTAACTGTCACATGACTTGAATTCTATTTAACATATCTTCTTTTCTAATGAAGTGTTGACTGGTAGCTTTCACATGCCTGTTTTTACCTGCCACCAGCAAAATTTCGTCTCCATCCACGATTTACGAACGTGACTGTTCCTGAGAATTGAATCGAATAAAATGAATAGGAATAGGTTCTCTGTTCTCCTTCAAATATATAAGAACCAAGATAAAGTCCTATCTCTTGCATCAGCACCTCCGCCTGCGCAGAAAAGCCACCTCCCAATATGCAGCTTCCACTACAGGCTTCACTGAATTCCATCACTGCCCTAAAATGGCTATATTTTCGCATGCTTCTCCTACTTATTTTATCCGCAACCACCTCCTTCTCCGGCCAAGTTGTCAAGTATCTTCCAGGCTACGACGGTGAACTCCCGTTCAAGCTCGAAACAGGGTAAACTTTCTTACTGCGTTTTGTACGTGATTACATGAAGTGAATTAGGAAGCTGTATAAGGAAAATATATAATTTTGAATGTTTATGGTGATGGAAACAGATACATAAGCGTCAATGAGTCGGAGCTGTTCTACTATTTTATCGAGTCGCAGGGAAATCCTGAAGAAGATCCTCTGTTTCTTTGGCTGACTGGCGGACCCGGCTGTTCTTCATTCAATGGATTAATCTATGAAATCGGTAAGGACGGTATTTTAGTAGTCATTTTAAGGGATATTCAATAAATATTATAGTTAATTTGAGGCAACACTATGAAGAACTACTTTAAATCTATGTTTTAATGCATCTATGATCAAAGTGAGACGAATTTTATTACTAGGAAGATGAAAAAAATATCATTTTTCAAGTTTGAAGGTGAAATATATTAATTAGACAATTCAAATTAAAAAAAAAAAAAAGTAATTTACTTTAGGACACCAAGGGTCAATTTGTTTATTTATTTTTTAAATTGAAAATTTATTTTGCCTATGTTGTCCTTATGTAATAAGACCTGACAATGGTCTGTGATTGTTTGGGGCCCATCATTGCCCAAGGTGGAAAAGCCCAACCTAAGGGCCTGACCCACAAAATTAAGGGCCATGTCGAGGCTGGCTTTTAAAGCGGGCTATTGATAGGGATCTGTAAGAAAGGCTCCAAGGCAGGCTCTGTATGACTTGTAAAAAATTAAAAAACACATCATAAATATGTGTCATCATAGAAAAAGTTCTATGAAACCATGACTTAAAGGCCTTGGTTTTACAGTGGATTGATACTACCTAAAAGCCCTACGTTTTGGTGGAGCATGGCCCAACATGACTACCCATGCCAAATTAGGTATCGATCCGATTCGGTCCATGGACAAGTCCAAATAACATTAACTCCCAATTAAACAACATTTTCTATGCTTTATATTTATATTAATATCTTTTCATTTATTAGCATGTTGAATTCTTCAATTCGATGTAGTAATTAATGTGCCTATGCTCACTGCAGGACCAATGGAGTTTGATATTAATACCTACAAGGGGGGCTTACCAAGACTCAAATACTACCCATATGCATGGACAAAGGTCGATGGGATTTTTCATATAACTTATATGATTTTTTTAATTAAATTATTAAATTAAGTAATCAATTATAACATGTTTATGATAATTATTAAATTATTTAAAAACTAAAGTATGAGATACAGCGAATATTTGAACACAAATAGTCAATGGATTATAGTTGATTATTTTGGGTTGATATTTCTCCAGACTGCTAGTATCATATTTCTTGATTCACCTGTTGGCACGGGCTTCTCTTATTCTACCAAGTCAGATGCATGGACTTCCTCTGACTCCTTAGCAGCCAAACAATCCTATGAGTTCCTTAGAAAGGTGGGTAAATTAAATTTCCAATAAAACTATGAAGCAATAGATAATCATATAATAATATATTATTATTAATGCTCAAATTATTACGTACATATTATCGCTTGTAAATTTAACTCAAGTTTATTGTATTTTTTAAAAGGCCAAAGGACATTTTTCCACCCATAGTTTGAGGCGGGGACAAAGTCTCACCCAATTAAGTTTAAAAGTTTGTTTTCCCACCCATCACCTATTTTTTTATTAAAAATAATATATATACAGTAATAATTAGGGGTATTTTTGTCTTTTTAATATTAAAATTTTATAAATTAATAAAATAAAATTTATATAAATATAAAATATTAAAAAAATTTAAAAAATTTAAAAAAAATTTAAAATTCAAAAAATCCCAGCAGCCACCGCCACCGGCATCGGCGGCTGTGGCCGCCCATAATAGAACCAGGTGGCCATTTCCGGCCACCTGGTTCCAGGGGAGGCCAGATCTGGCCTCCTCGTTCGGTGGAGGCGGCCAAATCGGCAGCCTCCAGTTTCGGAGGAGGCGGCCAGATCTGACCTCCTCTGCCCGAAATAAAGGTCGGAAACGACCGTAAAGGGCCGGTCTTGGCCCCACTGGCCGTTTCCGGCCTTTATTTCGGGCGGAGGCGGCCAGATCTGGCCTCCCCTGGAACCAAGTGGCTGGAAATGGCCACCTGGTTCTATTATGGGCGGCGATAGCTGCTGAGATTTTTTTAATTTCAAAATTTTTTTAAAATTTTTTATATTTAAAAATTATTTTATATTTTTATTATAAATTTTTAATTTTTAAAAAGGTAATTTAGTAATTTTAATAAAAAACTAATAAAAAAATGGTTGATGGGTGGAAAAACAGGCTTTTAAACTTAAGCGGGTGGGACTTTGTCCCCGCCTCAAACTATGGGTGGGAAAATGTCCTTTGGCCTTTTTAAAAAAGTTCACATAAGTTACACTAACAAACGAAAACCATGGCCGGGAAATGGGAGAATTCTTGTTTGATTGATATAACTGAGTCTGAAATTTTTGAACATTGCAGTGGCTAATTGAGAACCCTAAGTACCTGGCTCTTGAACTATTCATTGGCGGTGATTCTTATTCTGGCATAATTGTTCCTCAAATCACCAAGCTTGTTTTAGAGGGTATGTTCCAGATTGGTATTTATTGATAGTCACCAGCAATTAGAAGCTCAAAAATCAAAATCAAAATTCTATAATATATGCATTGCCTTGCAGGAATTGAAGCAGGCACCCAGCCAATTATGAATCTGATTGTAAGCGATCAATGTTATGGCTTGACCCACTGTAACTCATCACTTGACTAATTCATTTTTACTTGGAATTGGATGATGATAGGGGTATTTGCTGGGGAGTCCAACGACAGATTCAGTAATTGACAATAATTCAAAAATTATATTTGCTCATCGCATGGCGCTTATATCAGACGAACTATATGAGGTGATCCCTGCATTGCTAATTTTAATCAGCATTTACATCGAAGCAGTTTGATTTTAGGTGAATTAAGATAAATTACGCGTATAGTTTCTCTCTATTATGCCATTGTTTGCTTTATTTATCTCGTAATAATCTTGGGCTTGTTTTCTACGTGTTAGAGATTTTAAGTTTGTAGATTTTGCAAATTTTCAGGACCTCAAAGTGTATTGCAACGAGAACTATGTGAACATAGATCCAGCCAATACAAAATGTGTAGCTGCTTATGAAATTTATGAGAAGGTAAGATGATTAGCAATCCAGATCCTGCCACAATCAATTTCCTTCGAAGCTTTCCTTGAAAGGACTGGAATAATTTGTTTATTTTTTTGTAATTACAATTACAGTGCGTTAAAGATTTATTTAGCAATGACATTTTGGAACCGAATTGTGCTTTTGCTTCGCCACAAACGGACCAAAGAGAATTGCCTCATAGGGCTCTTCAAGAAAATCCTACAAATTTCATCCTTTCACCACCAAAAATTCCTGATTTGTGGTGTCGGGTAAGCTTTTTTTTTTCTGATCATTTCTCTGTGCTGTAAATTCTTTAAATTGTTGAACAATTAAAAAATTAAGGACATTTTCTTTTTTATTTTCTCCAGACTTTTAATTATGCACTCTCCTACATGTGGGCCAATAATGAGCAAGTGCAAGATGCTTTGCATGTTCGGAAGGTATGGGATTTACCAATGAGTAAATATTATATGTATAAACACATTATGCGATTGACTAATCTAATTATTTATTTTATTTTAATTTAAAATTATTTTTATATATATGATGATATGTACATTTATTTGTATCTATTAATATCCTTATAAACAAAAGAAATAATCCAATTTTTGTTTATTTTGACAATAGGGGTATGTATTAGATTGGAAGAGGTGCAACAAGACTTTATCATACATCAAAGATGTCCCAAGTGTGGTCGATATTCAACGATTTCTTAGTACAAAAAGGTTACAGGTTCTAGTTGAAAGGTAAAATGAAAATACTTGGGTTAATCATTGGATTAAAAATTTCATTTGTTTAGTATGGTTAGTTCAGTCTTAAAAAAATAAAAACCGTTGAGAACATTTTAAAACATATTTAACAAATAACAACCTAAATAAAATTATGTATTTAGTCTACTAATTATAGATTTTATGATATCACAGTTGTTAAAAAGAATGTTGCTCATATTCAAAGAATTACTTTGTCACTAAAAATCTCAAAACACAATGTATTTTAGGTTATCCAGTTTATCAGTTGAGTAAAAGAAACCTTAATACCAATGATGTACAAATTTCCTCAATAAAGAGAAGGACTAAAGTTCCATGACCATAGGCACAATATCCAACCATGTAAATTTATGTGTTTTATGTAATTGTTTTCTTGTTTTGATTTTCTCTCTAATTATTGTGCAATTTCAATTTAATATCTTGCATCAGCGGAGACCGAGACATGGTTGTTCCTTTCGTTGGCACAGAGCAGTGGATAAAGTCACTGAACTTAACTGTTAAAGAAAACTGGCGACCATGGTTTGTCGATGGGCAGGTTGCCGGGTGAGCTGAGCACTCTATCCAGCTTTCATTAATCTAGAAAAAGTTCAACTCAGATTTATTCTGTGAACTATGCTCAAACATGGTACTTTGTTCAAATATGCAGATACACTATAAAGTATTCAGAAAATGGATTTCGGCTGACCTTCGCAACTGTAAAGGCAAGTAAACAATTTGAATACAGAAATTTCAGATCCTTCTTTCCTCGTAATCTTACAAGAATTTGTATTATATAGGGCGGAGGGCATACGGCTCCAGAATACTATCGAAGAGAATGCTATGAAATGTTTGATAGATGGATCCATTGGTATCCTTTGTAGCTGTGATTAGGAAAATGGAGTCCAATAAATCTCAGAGCAAGGCGCTTGTAATTCAAGAGAGGAGAATAATATAATTTGAGACATGTGTACTTCGATGGGAACATGAAAAATATAAATCCATGTATTTTATGGATTGTGATTAACAAGCTTGTTTAGCTACAGCTGACAAGTTGTGTTAATCAGTGGCGTTAGTGTCGTGTCTTTTACTTTTTAAGGTCAGAAGATTTTCAGTCTGAATTTATTTGGAATTAGAATAATGTTAAATTCATCGAATCTAAATATTCTATAAACAGTTTGATATGATATATCCTAAATTAACTCGTTTAAGAAATAAGTTATATCATCTTAAAATATAACTTACATTGTTTCAACAAGTTTAAATTGTTTTTGTACAAAATAATACACTTTTTTAAAACGAAATTACTGTATCATAAATTTGATGACTATTTATTCTATCTAGGTAAAGATTTAGCTTGATTAATGAACATATATTTATAATAAAATTATGGAGAAATATAAATATAACAAGAATAATACCAATTAAACATTACATTACATAAAACACAATTAAATACATGTATACATGCATAATAAATAATTTAATTATATCAAAGGCAACATTGATAGATATATTAATTTGCTAAAATTCTATTTTATTTAATATGAAATATTTGGAGTGTGTTTAGGTTATGAAGGATCAATTGGATCACAATCTAATTCACAAACAAGTGAACTTCAACAATTTGTGTTAAAAACTTTAACCCAAATCTAAATTTTTAGGTATTCTTTTATGGATAGTTTATTGGGAAAGAAGTGAAAAATCAAATCAACCAAATTAATTTACGATTTAGCCGAAACAATATATATATCTCGAAAACCCTTACCTTTCCAAGATAAAACACCAATAAAGCAAATAAAGCAAATAATAAAAAATAAATGAAAAACACAACAGCAACACAATCAAAAGAATACCATATTTTACGTGAAAACCCTCCGTTTTGAAGAAAAAAATCACAGGACCAAAGTCCATTTGAAAACTCCTCTAAACACTAATAAAATTACACTAAAATATTCTCTAATGATCAATTAGAGATAAATACATCAATATACATCTAAAATATTATATACTTGAATAAAAAACTTTATCATAATCATCATCTAAGTCAATGGAGATCAAACTACAAGACAAAGTGAAAAAATCTCATAAAAAATTGTTCTTCTGAAATATGAGCAAAAATCAATTTTGGAGAACTCTTAAACACAATCCAACTGTTCAGAATTTGGGTATGTGAGTCCTCAACTAGCCTGCAAAATTGTAACTCAATCCGACGACATTTCTCCATGCAATTGTCCATTTGATAAAAAACTGATGGGGTTTTCTTTCTCACTTTCTCCACTTCCTGTCTCTCTACCTGTGTGTGTCTCTCTCTTGAAAACCAAGCCGCTTCCCTCCAATTTTTATTTCAGCCCAAGGCTCACAATTGAAGAGGCCCAAAGAAACCCTCAAACGTTGCAAAAATAACCAATATGTCATAACACAAAAAATAGGCTATATAATGATGGGCCTTTTGTCTGGTACTCCCAAACCACCATCAGTTGGACTTAATACAAACTCATCCAAGTGAAACAAAAGGAAACTCACCCAACACAGTTCACAACCTTAGCTATTTCTATTCGCTCTATCATATTTGTTATTATTATTTCTTTTAATAATTAAAGTCAAGTTGATCAAGAAAATTAAGGAAAGTTGGCTTGTATGTTCATTCAAATTCACGCTGAATCATAAGAACAGAAGTAGCAATTAAGTGCTCGGACTCTCTCAACCATTCTTAGACCAAGATCGACTGATAATAAAGACACAAAATATATGGGAAATTCGGGGGTTACTGTCCATAATCTATTAGCTGTTATATTTTTCTAAATTCTTAGGCGCGTAATTAATTTTTGAGCACAAACTGGAAATGCTCCTACTAAAAATCATAGTCAGCAATTATTTCAAACTAGCCAGCCCTTGGTACACTTGAACGATACAAGAAGTGTTTGAAGTCAATTAAAAACACCATGGATTGGCTGGATACATTGGAATTATTTGTTAAAAAGAGAAAAGAGAAAATTCTTAGAGAGGATAATAATTAATCCATCTGTGAAACATGATGTAACATTCCTTGCGTTTGTCCTCCGGAGGGGAGTGCCCGGCTCCCTGCATAAACAAAAACAGAACAATTAATCCACTTTACACCTCAATTGGATTAGGGAGAAATCGAACTATTTTCTTATTGAAAAGATTGAGATCGAACTTTAATTTTTCAGGGATTGAACCTTTGCATTTTATGAAATTAATCACCGTATTTTTAATACAAAATGCAACAAATGATCATAACTGTTACAGTAAAAAAATAAATAAAAATAGTTATGATTATTTGTTTTGTTTTGTATTGAAAGTAAATTGATTATTTTGGTATTTTAAGAAGAATCTTGTGAAAATTTAACTTTTTTAATAGAAAATTTTAAAAGTTTAATTTTTACAATAAGAACATTAAAATGTTAAAACTTTAAAAATCATGATAAGCCTGTAAGGATAAAACCCGAATTTAACAAAGGTTGTGTTATGATTATAAACGAGATTGAGACAAGTTATTAGCAAGTCTTAACATAATTTGTAATAATGATGGGTCATTTTTCTTCAAATCTACCCTCAAACATTGTTATCCTTCCTGTATTATTATCCCTAAAAATGGATGGATTTATAGTAAGAGTTTTGTTACCTTTATTGTTGCGTATGTCAATCGGTATCCACTGTTCTCAAACTTTCTCGTGTACCTACACATTATTCAAAAGAATTTTTCACTCCAGAGAGTTTTATCAATAATTCTTATAAAATTTGAACCATTACAGTGGTTCAAATTATGAACTTACCCTGCAACTTGGCCTTCAATAAACCATGGACGCCAGTCACTATCGAGAGTCAAATCCAAGTAGCCTATCCATTCTTCAATCCCATTGTGTGGCATAACCATGTCGTGATCCCCACTGCATTGAAATTTGAGAAGTTTTTTTTTTTTTTTTTTAAATTTCAAATGTAAAGATTTTGCAGAATTTTTTTCCTTGTGCTTTTCGAAATGTCATAAAAAAAAATTCACCTGAAAACCAGAAGCTGCAAGCCTTTCTTCGTAAGCTCCTTGTGTTGAGGAATGACTGAATTAACATCCACTGTGTATGCCAAACTGATGTTGCATCGGTAAAATTCTTTGACGGTTCCCTGTTGTCATAAAAAATTTCAGGAATTTTTGTTGATTATTCCCTTGATCAAATTACATATGATATTGTATATTAAAATTTTAATTTTCTTTTTAATTTAGTATTGTATATCATTTTATATTATATTATATGACACAACTAAAGAGATAACAATAAAAATAATAAAAATTTTCAATTATCAATATAGATGTGGTAAACCCCTTAAATGGATTATATAAGTAATGGAATTTTTTGGTATAAACGGATATGGGAACAAAAATAATTCTTATATCATACTCGTCTTGTCTCGTAACTATTTATAAAATATAATTTATAAAAATATTCATTATATTTTTAATTATTTATCATAATAATAATATTATTATTATTATGATAATTAACTGAAAGGGATAGAGAGAGAATAAAAAAGAGGAATAAGATTCCTCGTAGTTTTAATAATAAAGACAAAAATGTATTCTTAAATATATTATTACCACATTATACTTCTTCAAATCAGTGTATAAATCCATACTAACAAAATTATTGATATCAACTAATATGTAACATATCATACCATGTTTTAATACATTATTGTTTTTCATTTGTATCATATTATATGGTACGATAATAATAATAATGAAAATTATGTATATAAATTTCATTACACTTAAAGAAACCCATACCGATCGAACCCCAAGAGCTTTTTGGACAGATTCATAATTTCCCCATATGACAGACAACAAGTAAGGGAGGTTCTGCCATGCACCAAAGAATAAGGATAATTTGTTAATGAAATATATTGTGACCTTAGAAAACAATTTGAGCATGCAGAGAAGATGAAAATTCGTTTACATGGCAATAAAGATCTCGAGTTTGAGGCGACTGCATGATGAAATTTCCTGTCTGTTCTCTGAGATATCTTCTGATCTTTTCATCTTGTGCTAGCTCCGGAGACAAGAGGGCGCAATTGGGTTCCAGAATATTTTGACGATTAATCAATTCGATGCACTGTGGAATTTAAAAATTAATTAAATAATTAATCGCAATTTATGAACATGGCCATATAAAAGGATCATTCTGTGCTAAATTGCATTCGTAATCCATCAAAATCACCTCATCTATAGCATCAACAGCTTCTATACATTCTGTATTGTTCGGAGCGATAACAGCGTAGCTCGCATTGCAACTCTTGTTGGCTTTCTGAAAAGAAAAAAAAAAAAACCATTAAATTTAAAAGTAACATTAACTGAAAGCATAAGTTCATCTTTTTGAATTTTTTTACCTCAAACAATTCATCAGTAATGAGCGCCATTCGGTGGGCAAAGGGAATTTTTGAATCAGTTTCCAGGTTTGTATCAGTGTGCGGACATCCAAGCGATAATCCCTGAGATTGTTTCCAAGAAACTACATTCAATTTATTGCATAAAAAGTTTTAAAACAATTGACACAAATTATTGACAGATAAAGTAACTTCAGCCATGCACCTTGAGATTAATAATGGGCGTATCTCCAGCCTCATTGCCTGCAAGTCCAAAGATGATATTATAGTGTTCAGTTCAAAATCTAATTACATTATGCAGTATTAATAAAATTATATATACTTATAATGAACATTAAATATTATTATATCAGTAATAATACTTAACCATGTCATTGAATTATTTATAATTAAAAATAAAATAACATAAATGAATTCAGGGAAAATTAAGTTACCATCCAATATATCAAGAGCAATCATAGGAGCATTTATCCCAGCATATGAATCGGTACCAATATAGACTGCATGTGCCTGGAACCTTGTATGATTACTCAACCACTGCATTGCATTTCCGAATAAAAAGTAAGTTAATTTACCAATAATTAAATCATAGGCCAAATGACTATTTCTTCTCCAAAATATTATTAATTAATTTCTGACCCTATTAATTTTAATTAAAAATTCTATTAGGGGTTTTTTCATATTCAAAAAATCTTTAGGTTTTTTAATTTTAAAATTTCAACAAATTTTTTGATAGTTTCAAAAATGAGTTACACCCCAAAGAATTAAACAAATCAACAAATTATGATATAAATATCATATCATAAATTATTAGGATTATAAAATATTTCAAAATATATGAGAGGTATACGATAGTTTTCAAAACAAGTTATCAAAAATGTTTATTTACTCCTAACAAGTTTTAAAAATAATATTTATATCCTTAATATTGTTCATTTTTCATTCCAACAAGGGTGTTGTAATACTATTTCAAACCTTAGGGACGAAATGTAGTTAATTACATCATAATTATTTAAACAAAATAACATAAACACCTTTTGATGATTAAAATTAATGATCAATTTTGACAAATAGACATAAAATATTTTTTAACTTAAATAATGAGAATCTATTGTTTCATCAAACTTAAGACGACAAATACAAATTTGGCTGTAATCAAATATTAGAATTATTTTGATAATTAGCATAAAATAGCGAGCTCACATTTCTTAGGAAAGTGGTAACTTGTTGTGCCTGTTTGGTGTCTGTTGAATTCCAAGCGTCTAAGGTCGTTGCATAAGAGAAGCCGGCTCCTACTGGTGCATCCAGAAATAAGATGTTTGTATACTAAAGAGAAATGGACACCGTTATTTGGGAACATATATAGTCTTAGAATAATACTAATTTCCATACGGAGAAATCAACAAAAAGAGGTACTAAGTTTTTTTTTTTTTACCTTTGTCCATGAATTTGATTCGTATAGCAACGTTGGTAACCCTGAAGTGTAGTTGCTGCTGTCGAATTTTAATGGACCTACAGCAAACATAAAAGCACGAAACTAAAAATACATAATAAATATTACTAAATGGAAGGCAAACGAATTAGACTCGAGTTTGATATTGATTGGCTTGGTGAGCTTATGAGCTCCCGATTCAGTTCAAATAAAGTATCAATAAACTTTTAATAATTTTAAATATTATATTTGTACTCTTAAAATATTGTTCATTGACTGTTAATATAGAAGAAAATTGTTAAATAAATAAGTTATGAAGTTTAAAATATCATTTAGAAAATTAAAAAGTTTAAGTATAATTTTTAAGTCAAGCTTGTGCTCCAACTCTGACTCAAAGTAATTGAGTCAAGCTTATTCAGAGTCTTTGCACCTCTACTACTAAATACACTCATATTAACTCTTTCTTTTAATTAAATTTAGTAGTATACTAAAAGAGTTTTACTTCTTAATAATTTATAATGCGGGTGTGAAAATGAATTTTTAAAACTTAAGGTGGGAATATGGTAGTTCATCAGATCTTGGTTTGGACATAGTCATTTAGCATTTTCTAAGTCAAAATCCATTATTATAATACCCCCTAGAAGTCATCCGCCATTCAATTTCATAAGCGAAGCCAGCAATATTCTGACTTGGTTCTTTCTGACCAATGAAATTGCTAATTACACAAAATATTGACCTAAAAGCTACAGAAAATTTTATTGATCTTGGAAGAAGAAGAAGAGTGGATACTGAAAATCTTACCGATTTGGAACAGGAATCCGTTCAAGCCTGAACAACCAGGACCCCCGTTGAGATAAAGAAGCAGAGGGTCAGCAGACGGATTATTTTCTGACTCCACAAAATAGTAGAAGAACTCAACATCTCCCACACTTGTATATCTGTAAAAACAAAAAAAAAAACCAGTTTCATACTTCTCACTATTCACATCTTCTGAAGGAGAAATGCAAGAAAAGAGTGAAAGGTAACGAACCCAGTTTCAAGCGTGAAAGGTAAGTCACCAGAGAAGCCGGGAAGGTTTTTGACAATGGTGGAAAAAGCAGTGCCTGAGAGAAGGAACAGAAAAACTAGAAGTTGAAAATAATTGGTGTAATTGAACGCCATATCTGCACCTGTTTTTGTAAGGGGCAGTGGAGAAAGCAAGTATATTTAAAGCAAGGAAGAATGGCAATAAAAAACACAAAACCATTGCGCAGTCAACTGAGTTGAAAAGACGCTCAAATTTTGCTAAAGAATCTTAAAGACAAACTAGACACAGGAAGAATTACAGTTGGGAAAATCTTGGAGAGACGACGGCTACCTACATGTCTTACCAAAGTTAGATAAATAAAAGGCTAAGCAACTTGTTTCCACCCAAGCTTTTCTTAAATGACTTGCCACCCAAAAGCTTTTAAAATATCAAATATCCACCCTTTGATCAAAGTTAATAATTAAATTTAATGATTATTCGTTAAATTTAACTTATTAAATAAATATTTTTATCTTTAAATAACAAATTGTAAAAATATAAAATAATAAAATTAAATTTACAAAAATTTTTAAAATATAAGATAATATTAAAATAATAATAAATAAATTTTTAAAATTAATTAAAATTTTTTAAAAAATTTTAAAAAAGTGATAGCCATCAGTTCCCTCTTTTTAATTTTTAAATTTTTTTGAAAATTTAATTAATTTTTAAAAAATTTATTATTATTTTAATATTAATTTAATTTTAATAATAATATTATTGATTTTTTATGGAGGGTATTTTGGTTTTTTAATATAAAATGTTAAAAAAATTGAAAGAAAGGTGGGTATTTAGTTTTTAAAAAGTTTTTAGGTGAAACTTGTCATTTAAAGAAACTTTGGGTAGGAATTAAATTTAGCCTAAATAAAATTTAAACAATTATTATTAGGCTAAAGGATTTACTCCCACGCAAGGTTTCCTTACACAGCAAGTCTTTACCTAGAAAGTTTAAAAAAGTTAAATATCCACCTTATCCAAAGTTAACTATCAAATATAATTTGTTAGAAAAGTATTTTTATTTTTTTGAATAAAGATTAAAAAGATAAAATTAATTTTATAAAAAAATTAAAATAATAATAATAAAAATTAATAAAAGTTTTAAAAATAAAACAAAATTTTAAAAAACAATCATATTTACCATAGCATTATTGACAGTAGTGGTTATCATTAATCTAACTAAGTAGTAAAAAATGACTACTTGATTTTATTAACAGTTGGATCTAGCCACCTCAATGGTAGAGGCGGCCAGAGCTATTTAAAATGGCCAGAAACCATCAATTTCAAGCATATTGATTGTTTTCGACATTCTCCAATAGTAAAGGCACTAGATCTAACTGTCTTCTTCATCGAAGTGTCTAGACCTAGCCTCCAATGAAATTAAATAGCCGTTTTCGATCATTTGATTATATTAAGAATAGTTACTGTCACCGACGACGTTGTCAATGATGGTAGTCGTTTTTTAAAAATTTTTTATCTTTTAATTATTGTTTTAATAATAGTTTATATTAAAATTTATTTTAATATTAATATTATTTATTTGTATGGAGGGCATTTTGGTCTTTTTACAGAAAATGTTAAAAAAGTTGGAAAAAGGGTGGGTATTTGTCTTTTTAAAACTTCTTGGGTTGGATTTGTCTGAGGAAACCTTGAGTGGGAAAAATGCTTTGGCCTTTTCATTACCCAAAAAACCACTGCATTATGATTAATTGGAAAGCGACGTTGTGTATATATTTTAATAATCGCTTTCTGTCTCGTTCAGTGACAAATTGAAATAAAATTTATTTGACGACTCCCCGTGGGATTATTTATCATCCACTCATTCTTCCACGTGCAGCAGATTCCTGTTGGATTGGAGTCTTAGGCAATGTTTTGCTCGTTTCCATTATTGTGTTTTATTAAATAATACTACGTATTTACATAATATGGTTTTGGGTACATCATTATATTTTTTAGTACTGAAATGAATTTTGTATATTTTCAATTACAATTTTTAACAAATATTTATTTATATTTAATCATGGCCAAATGACTAGTTCTCACCCAAGGTTTCTTTAAATGACAATTATCATCCAAAAACTCTTTAAATAATAAATTTTCATTCAAAAACTTTTAAAAAGTCAAATATTTATTCGTTTATTAAAGTAAACCGTTAAACTTAATTGGTTAGAAGAGTATTTTTGTCTTTTTAAATAAAAATTAAAAAATAATGAAATTTATTTTATAAAAATAATTAAATATAAAATAATATTAATATAATATTAAAAAAATAATAACAAATTAATAAAAAAAAGTAGTTGCCGCCAGAGGTAGTAACTGTCGTTAACCTAACCTAATTCTATTGGTGGCATGATTTGATCATATTGATAGTGAAGATAACCAAATCTGAGCGTCTCAGCCATTTAGAATAGTTAAAAATGATCGATTTCAAATATATCGATAATTTTCGATATTCTCAGATAAGTAGTCAGATTTTTGAAAGTCAGATCTAATCGTTTCTACTATCAAGGCAATCAAATCTTACCACTAATAAAACCAAGTGACTATTTCTGGTTATCTAATTACGTTAACGGTGGCTATCGTTGCCAACGGCTTAAAATTTTTTATTTTGTTTTTATATTTTTAAAAATTTTTTAATATTATTTTATATTAATTTTTATTTTAATACTAATATTGTTTTTTATAGAGGGTATTTTGGTCTTTTCAAAGAAAATGTTAAAAAGGTGAGAAGAAGGGGGGTCTCTGTCATTTAAGAAAACCTTGGGTGGGACTCTAGGTGTTTGGCCTTACTACTATTAATTGTTTTTATCAGATTTTCCATTCTTACCAGTATTCTATAGAAACTGTGACACCTGAAAAATAAAAAAAAATTCGTTATTTATTATTATCAGTAAAAAAGCCGGTGAATGATCATAAAAATCTGAATTATATATCATTTGTGTCCAAACACCTGACAAATAAACAAAATTTCTTTATTTATTTAAAAGAAAAAAAGAAACTCTGACATTGTTTGAATGCAAATATAAACATTTAATTGGTGGGCAGTTAAGAAAGGCGGTTGAATGCCTTAGACACATTGGTATACCCAGATTTTTTTGTTGTTTTCCAAATATCGACAAGAAATATTTTAGAAATTCTCTAGATTTTAATTCCATCACGTTTTAGACAAGAACATGATACTGAACTTAATCCCGACAATACTTAATCTGACTTATTTTAAATGTATTTTAAAATAGAAATATCTCTCGAAATGTCTTTATAAAAAACAATAAAACTATGGAACGAAAATTGAAACTTTCCTTCACCCGGGATGCAGGGCCCTCCTCGGCTCCAGCCTCCAGGATTTCCTAATTAGACTGCATAGCCATCAACTGTATTTCAAACCCCATTTACATTTTTAACTAACTTTTTTCCGGATTGCCTGCACCCTCATTGACTTCATCATTTTCTAAGTACAATATAATAGTGGATTTACAAGTAACACCAACGGTTCAAAGCTCAAATGGTATATACCGATTTGACCTCTATCAAGCCAGCACAAATGGCCGCGAACAACGAAATGCCATCCTCTTCCAATTTACTTCTGTTTCTTCTGCTTATTCTCTCTGCAAATGCTGTTTTCTCCGGCACCATTGTCAAGACCCTTCCTGGGTTCGATGGTGAACTTCCCTTCAAACTGGAAACTGGGTAATTAATTAAACAGATTTCTATCTTTTTTCCGCTTTGTGAGTGATTACAGTGACGAGAGCGGGACTGTTTTGGGTTTTTTTTTCTTGATCAGGTACGTGAGAGTGGGCACATCGGAGATGTTTTACTACTTCATTGAATCTGAAGGAAGCCCCAAAGAGGATCCTCTGTTGCTTTGGTACAGTGGAGGCCCTGGTTGTTCTGCCCTCAATGGTCTTGTTTATGAAATTGGTAATATCTTAGTTCTTTAAATGGCTGAGCTTTTTCTTATAGTGATAGTATAGTACAAAGTGAATTGCTAAAATAAGATTAAGTAATTGTTATCCGGATAATCCTTTTTGGGGTCCCTTAGTCACTTCTTATGGTGAAACAATTCCCCCCCAGCACACCACACACACCCCACCCCCTCCCCACCCCCCGCCCCCACCCCCACCCCCCCCAAAAAAAAAAAAAAGAGAAATTGTGGGAAGACATAAGGGGAATAAATTGGGCTATTACAGCGCAAACTTTATTCAGAAAACTTGTTGGGCTGCTTTATCTCATTACAACTTGGGCTTTTAGGCTTATAGCTACCTAGTCAACATATCTCTCATCTAAATCCACGTATTGTCATTACTCTGAAGCAGGGGTGGATTCGAGTTGAATCGAATCCAAACAAAGGTTAGCTCTAATTTAGCTTTAATCTTGAAAGGTCAACTGAAATTTTTAAACACTAATGTCAGAGAAGAAGCGCAGTCGCCGGAGAAGTGTTAGTCATATAAGGAAACATGACAATATATTTTTTTTCCAACAATTTGTAGGTCCATTGGCTTTCAATATAACAGACTACGAAGGGGGCATACCTTCTTTGATGTACTATCCATATTCATGGACAAAGGTAAAACACAGCAAAGCCTAATTGGTTCCTTTCTTTGCCAATATTACTCCCTTATAATAATCTTTCCTCCATTGCTATAACTTCATGGTTAAAGTGCAAAAACAATGGCAATATTTGTGTTGCAGACAGCCAGCATTTTGTTTGTGGACGCACCTGTTGGTACCGGTTTTTCCTTCGCTTTAACTCCGGCGGGTTTCGCCACCTCAGATATATTAGCTGCCAGAGAAATTTATCAGTTTCTCAGAAAGGTGAGTTTAGTCATGCCAAATTCTTCATAATC
Organism: Anacardium occidentale; assembly: GCA_026122585.1. NCBI lineage: Eukaryota > Viridiplantae > Streptophyta > Magnoliopsida > Sapindales > Anacardiaceae > Anacardium > Anacardium occidentale. The sequence continues at coordinate 99,637 of JAJEJH010000565.1, forward strand.
CTGAACTTAAATGTTGCTTCAATGTCCTGATCAAAGACACAGAATCAACGAAAATTTGCTCATAGTTATGCATTAATTTTGAAGTTATTATGCAGTGGTTGATAAAGCATCCACAATATCTCAAGCTTCAACTATTTATTGGGGCTGATTCTTATTCAGGCATATCAGCCACAATGGTGGTTCAGCATGTACTGGATGGTAAACACAAATGACTTTACCTAAAACTTTGCTTCCTGGAAATTAAATGACTGACAAGTTTTAAAATAATTTTCAGGTAATCTTGATAAAAACTTGACGCAATTGAATCTCAAGGTTTGTTATTATTTCAGTTAGAGGAATGTGTTATTTTAAGGATATGAATATTGAAATTTAAGTAAGAATTTGAGATGTTCTTCATGTGGTTTCAGGGATATATTCTTGGCTGCCCAGAAATAGATGGAAAAATTACCACCAATGCGAAGATAGTTTTTACTCACAGGATTGGACTTATTTCTGATGAACTCTACAATGTAATTCTTGTTATGATTTTTATGTTATTATTTACTGTTTCTCGCTTTATGTTAGGCCGGAAAACGGTTAGGTGTTAGCATATAAAGTGTGAAGGAAAATTTTACTAAACTTTCAGGGTGGAAAAAGTCTAATAACACCTATACGTGGTAATAAAGCCCGGTTGAGGTCCCTAGATGTGGGCTACCTATTCTTTAGGAGATCTTGAAGGTGTTGGTGTATAAATGTGAGAGAAAGCGAGCTCTTTTCTAAGAGGTTTTGGGAGTATTAATGTGTAAGTGTGAAGGAAAACGAGCTACTTTCCGTGTGAGAAAAAGCCTCATCTCATCCTTTGAGCTAGCTTTTAGGGTGAGATACCCAACTGTATCTAAAAAGCCCGGTTGCACTGACTGTGAGAAGTATTGAACCGGCGGTCAGTTGGGAAAGGGTCTAATCCTTAGTATATAAAGTATTAGGGAAACTCTCAAGTAAATACTTTTTCTTCATCTTGTCTAGGCTACTAGAGACGCTTGTGGAGGAGATTACTATGATACAACCCCAGAGAACGCAGCTTGCTCCGAAAATCTTAAACTGATCGACAAGGTGAGAAACTGCTTTCTGCAATAAACCTGAAAACAGAAGTACTGAATGTCTGATTGATACTAATTTCTGAAACTCTGTAGTGCACGAAAGACATATACAAAAACAACATTCTGGAACCAAAGTGCACCTGGGCATCCCCAGAATCCGCTGATGAACCAGCTCGACGATTATCAGAAGAAATTTCGGAAGGCTTCATCCTTTCACCTCCAAAAATTCCTGAATTCTGGTGCCGTGTAAGTCTGTCAATCTTGTTCTGTAAACTTGTATGGAAACTTAAACTATATATCTACCTGCAGAACTTCAATTATGCACTGTCTTATATCTGGGCAAATGATCAAAGTGTCCGAGCTGCTCTTAACATCCGAGAGGTATGCAAATTCCTGGCAATTATTCTGATCAGCCTTATAATCGTCAAGACTTAGAAGAAGCTGATCATAATTTCTATCAGGGAACGGTTCCAGATTGGAAGAGATGCAACAAGAGCTTAAATTACAAAAGGGATGTCAGCAGTGTTCTTGATTATCAACGAAATTTCACCAACAAGGGCCTACAAGCTCTCGTATACAAGTACTTGAAAAAAAATCTTCACTCTTGATTATCATGTTTTGGTTGAACGCTGACAATTATAATAATCTTAACACAGCGGCGATCATGATCTTATAATTCCAAACACTGCAACTCAAGGGTGGATAGGGAAGCTCAATTTGACAATAGTCAATGACTGGCGCCCATGGTTTGTTGATGGTCAAACTGCAGGGTAAGATAAAGATTTATAGCTATACTTAAATCTCTTATAATTAATTGTGTTATCTCTAGGTGCTTTTAGAGCCAGTTAATTGGACCGATTTGACATTATTTTAAAACAAATCGAATTTTTGGTTAAGAGAAAATCATAAATCAAAACCCAACCATTTTAGATATTAACTAATTTTAAACTGAGCCGAAAATATTGGTTATTCAAACCGAATGTTCGGTTAACTGTTTTTGAATTAAATTTTATAAGATCACCTTACATTATTATTATTTTTCTTCAATTTTTTGAAATCCAGTTTAGTATACCTTCAGTTCAATTTTTCGAAAACCTGTTCGGTTCAATTAACTGATTTTCTAAAATAGACAAACCGGTAGCCGAATCAAAAAACCAGTTTTGTTATATTTTTGAACTACTTTTTCAAATAAGTGGTTTCCAGCTTGACAACTCTTATGTTTAGTTTGTTTGTCCTTTTGACAATACTGTTTATCTTTTTAATAATATTGTTTATTCCATCTATGACACTTATCTTCTAATAACGATGTTTATTCTATTCAGAACATTGCTCGAAAAGAAACCTTCTAACTTGTTGCAACTCTCTTTGCAGATACACAACGAAGTATTCAGAACATGGGTATCGCTTGACTTATGCTACTATAAAGGCAAGAAGACTGATTTTTTATGAAAGTAATTTTAAAACTTCAGAATGTTGATGGCTTATTTTTGTTTTTGTTAGTGCAGGGAGGTGGACATACACCGCAGGAGTACAAGCGTCGGGAATGTTATCACATGTTTGATAGATTTATTCACTACTATCCTCTCTAGAGAGAGCTTGAAGGGTCTTAAAGTGAAATTTCTAGTATTGTAATGCTAAATTGAATATATTTTATTTTGCAGCCTAAAAATTCCTCCTTGTGAAATTGTGTCTAGGGTTAGATTCAATTTGAATTATTTAAATTCGAATTGAATTTATTTTTATAAACCAATTTATTTAAAGTTGAGTTCAAATATAAACTCATTAATTTCAAGTCAATCTCAAAATGAACTTTGCTTGAGCTAAGTCTTGATGGAATCTAACCCTGATTGTGTCATTTCTAACATCCATTTGACTTATTATTTGCTCTAATATTCTGCTATTAAAATATGTTATAAAAGCAATAGAAACAGCCACATCTTTGGAGCAGAGAAACAGGGCCGAATTCTAGTTGTAATTGCTTCAACTCAAATTTGAGTCGTATTAATTTAAATTCAATGAGTTATCAAAAAGTCATTGATAAATTCTTCTTCTCTGGCCTTTTTTTTTTTTTTTTAATCTTTTCAAGTCTGCTAAATAAATAATTGATCGAGAAAATATTTTTTTCTTTTAAAAATATTTTACTAAACCTGAAATCCCTTAAATCACATTAAAAAAGAAAATCCTGAATGAATTATGTTAGACTCGTGTGTGTTTTGATTGACGAAAAATATATATTAAAATATTTAATCAATTATTGCATGAAATGTTTATAATAAGCAAAACCAAAGGGTTTTATTTTAACAGATTTTGCATAACGCATGACCATGCATGACTAGACCGCATAATTGTGTATGTCCCATAAATGAAACATATGACTTAGGTATCGTGCAAAATGTTCGTGCATAAAGAAGCAAGGATGCATGACTATGCATTTTTTTAGTGCACAACCGTGTGTCTAAATAAAAGGACCTACTCTTGTATAGGCCCAACCATGCTCATATTCAATAGACTTCATTCAGTATATACTTGTGTGTGTTAAGGAAACTTGGCCATGTAGTGATCGTGCAAGTGTCATGCATAAGATCATGTAGGCTTCTGAAATTTTGAAGCACTACAGAGATGAAACACATGATCATGTGTGTAGAATACTCGCCCGTGCAAGGTGCACGCAATAAGAGAAATTCAACTATTGGAGAGCACACCTTGACATGAGCACGACAGTGCAACATAGGCACATGACCATGTGACTTTTCAAATTCGCTCCAATGACTCTCAAATCAACAGTGATGACTATCTCTTTCCAACTCTTATAAATACTAGCTGATTTTAGTGTATAAGGGTTAGAGGATCAGGACTTGTAATTTCTGTTCATCTATTCTCTAATATTTTCCCATATTCTCTCTCTAAATTTTCGTTATAAATTCTTTAAGAGAATGATTGCGAGCTTTGTGTATATCAACCTATTGAGAGGTATTTCTTTTTCCTTGTAATTTCAACAAACTCTTGGACGCAATCCCGTTAAACTACTGTTAAGGCGAAATCCTTAAAAAAACTACATTAAATGTGTAATCTCTTGTGATCAAAATTAGTGTATAAAGACATAATCCTTTATACAAAAAACTACTATATCTTTGAGTTAATTATAGTAGTAAAAAAATCTTCAAACGAAATTACTTGACGTAGTGGATGTAAAAGGCGTGGATATGTTTTGAACCATTTTCAATTAGCTGAGCAATTTTTATCCCTTACTCTCTTTAAATTGTTTTATATTTGCTTAGCTTGAGCTTATATTTATATGCTTTATATTGTTTATTTGTTTGGCTTGTGATTGATTTAGTTTGATAAATTATTTTGTTTGATTAGTGAATAGTAAAAAGTTTTCAAGATTTTAAAAGTTTTTAATATAACATATTTACTCGTCCCTTTATGTTATTTGTTATTTCGTCTTTGGGGTTTATCAAATTATTGTCCCAAATTTCTAATTTTTTTTATTAAACACCCAACCCTAATTTTCTGAACCCCATGAAACTAGTTATCAGCTACTTTTTTATTTATTCATTCGCAACTCAAAATAAAACAACATATGAATGGTACAACTTCATCGTCCAAAAGAAAATATAACACTAAATCATAATTAATTGATATTAAGGGTGTAATTGACCTGCGTTCAAGCTCGTGTTGCTCGATTTTGGCTCTCAAGTCGAGCTTAAAATTGCCATTAATTGGTTTGATGAATTTGTAAGCTTACGATTCGATTTGAGTATAATACAATAAATTCTCAAAAGTTTCAAATCTCATATTTAAACATCCTAAAATCTTGCTTTGTGATTTTTAATATGAAAAATAATTAATAGATTTATAAATTACAAGAGTTAAATGTAATTTTTTTAGTCAGACTCAAGTAAGTCATTTCTATATTTATTAGTGTCATTTTATACACAATACATATCCTATCATTTACAAATGAAAAATAATATGTATTTTAAAATATATTAGAAATTGATATATTATGACAAATATATCATATAATATGATACGTATCACTGATACGAATTGATACAATATTTAAAAAAAACGATAACATGATCATGGTGTATATAAGAAATTTTAAATTTTTAAATAATATTTTTAATATTTCTTAAGATGATATGTAATTAAAAAAATGTTGTACTACTATAATCATTATTGTTTTTTAAATATATTAAAATATGATATGATACGTAATATGATTTGCGATTCCATTATTCTGACATTTTCACCTCGAGAAGGGGCACAGGCTGCGCTCTAATCCCATCGGACCAGCAAAAGCCAAGCACAAAGCTTGGCTCGATTACACCCGTGATTGACAAGTCAAAAAGATCCCTATACAAGCAAAACATGGTTAGCACCAGGCCATGCAAGAGAAATTGTGGACGTTCCACCTTAAGGTCCAATACAATCTAGTTTATATGAATTCTGTTTTCCTTTTTCTCAACATCCTCCATTCAAATTCACTGTAAGACAAAAAAGCCCTAGATAAAACCGCTGGGCACGTGGAAAATATTAATAATTTCAGTACCTTCTCGTCAGCGAAACAACTTTTAAATGATTCTGTCAGTTGTCCACCTAATATTTCTTGTAACGTTTTCACTATTATACGAAATTCCCAGCCATTTTTTATATATAAATTACTAATTAAATTATTAATAATACGTGTAAATATAATATAAATATTAATATATTATCATATAATTTAATAATTTTAAATTAAAAATAAAATAATATTTATAATAACATAATAATATTTATATTCATAATTACAATACATAATATTACTTTATTATAAAATAAAAATTTACCCTTAAAGGTGAATTAGATCTAACTCAAATCAAATTTATAATATTTAATTTAAAATTTAATTTATTCAAATTAATTTATAGTATTATTAAAAAGTTATCAATGGGGCGAATGGTATCATTAATAAGATGGACAAAAAATCAAGTCAACTCAAATATTTCTGAATTCAGTTTAAAAAATAAGTTAATGCTGAGGAATTGGAAATTTTGTTACAAAGATATTGTTAAATAAAGTTTTTGAACTGAAAAATTATAAAATAAAGAAGTGAAGATATGCTCTCAAAAAATTTTGTTATAAAAAATTATAAGGTTTACTTTCGATTAAGTCAAACTAAGCTTAGCCACAAGTTGAATTAATTTTAATTAATTAACTCGAACTCATACAAGATGATTAGAGATGTTACCAAAGGTTGTTAGGATGATATAATATGCGGGATAAAAGGTATCAAAGGAGAATTTGAGTATCTAAAACTCCAGTTTGAATCGATATAAAAACCAAGCTGGTTGGTTCGAATCCAGCCCAGGCTGCACTAGTTTCTTCTTTTATCAATATATAAGATAATATATTACATATAGAACTTGTTTTCTACTGAATAAAAAAAAGTCCACAAGAGGTTTGGTTGGTTTTTTAATGTAATCGTTTGACTGATAAAACCCATCGACTGGTCACAGCTGCCTAATTTTCAGTCTCGTTTTCATTGAATAGTAGGTCACTGCGGGTGGAAAATAGGAAACTCCATCTACTTGGCATTCCAACACATTAAATGCTCTATCTTTGGTTTTCAAATTCGAAACCAACGGGATCAGAATTCTCTTTTCTGGGCAAAGTTATGTCGCCTGCTGGAGATAGAAAAATCAATAGAATGTGTCTTTTGAATGTCTTTCTTGTACTGGTTTTCGCTCACATGGCGGCCTCTCAAACCATTGTGGAGAGTCTTCCGGGATTGCCTGGGAAGCTTCCCTTCAAGTTAGAAACTGGGTTAGTCCTTTTCGTAGTTTAAGTTTCTGTAACTTCTAGATGAAGGAGAAGATGATAGAAATGGCGATGTTTATTTATTTGTATTAATTTTTGTTTATGTGAAGATATGTTGGAGTAGGGGAGCTGGACGAAGTGCAGTTTTTTTACTACTTCATTGAGTCTGAGAGAGACCCGCAGTTTGACCCTCTCATGCTCTGGCTTACCGGAGGACCTGGATGTTCTGGCTTTTCCGCACTTGCTTTTGAAATTGGTAAGTTCTTTTCTTTTCTTTTTTTTTGGCTTCTCTTGTCAAAGAATAGTTTAAGTTTACAAAATACATGACATGTCAACCACCAATACTTGGTAAGTTTTTGTTGAGTGGAATTGATCATTGCACAAATTTATCTCTTAACTGCACTATAAAATGCCCATACAGCATTACTCTTTAATACCATCAATAGAATTTGTTTAAAGTGAATTATTTTTGTCACCCAAGCTTTGGCCTTCAAACCCTTTTTTCACTCTTAGCATAAATAAATACTTTTTCATCTAAAATCAATCATAGATAACACTATTTTACTCAAAATCAAACTCTGTTAACAAAAAAATGATATTAAAATTTGAAATTACCATTTTATCCTTATTATTTGATTTTATAAAATTATCATGGATTCTTAAATTAATCAAAATTAAAAACAAACCCTTTAAATATTCAAGTTATTAAGAAATTATTTATTTTCATTTTCTTTCACTTTCACATATTTCTTCCTCTCTTCCTATAAATGGGGATGATTTTGTCGTATAATCGTATATTAGGGATAAACTATAGTTTTTGAAATATTGGGAGTCTTTTTGAAATTTGTTAAGGGTTATTGGAATTTAGAAAAAAGTTTGAGGGTCTTAATACTTGCTGTTAAAAAGATGTTAGAAATGACCATAAATAATATTTTCTTTCATTTTTGCAGGTCCAGTGGGCATTAATACTACAAGTTTTAATGGAAGTTTACCGAGTCTTACTCTAAACCCATATTCATGGACTAAGGTTCATTATTCTTATATATAACTATATATATAACAAATTTTAATTCTTAATTCATTAACTGGAATTTCATCGTTGTACTTCAGGCGGCCAGCATAATATTCATAGACGCACCAGTTGGAACTGGATTTTCATATTCAACTACTGCTGAAGGTGCCAACAGTTCTGACACCAAAAATGCTGCCCAGCTATATGCTTTCTTAAGAAAGGTAACTCCAAATTTTGAATTCTTTGCATTGAATTCTTTTTGCTTCTTAAGCCCAAAACTGACTTGCACAAGTTGTGACGCAGTGGATGTATCAGCATCCCAAATACATTGGACATGAAACCTACATTGGCGGTGATTCATATTCAGGCATAGTTGTTCCAATTTTGGTGACAAATATACTCAAAGGTTACTTGGTTTCTACATTCCATTATGTACTTGTAATTCAGACTCCTAAGAAAATCTGTTTTGTCCTGCATTGCAGGTCTCGAAGCTGGCCTCAGTCCGCACATTGATCTCCAGGGATACATACTCGGAAACCCGGCTACAGATAATTACATAGATGTCAATGAAAGGATACCGTACCTTCGCAGGGTGTCGATTATATCAGACGCCTACTATGAGGTGATTTAGTGACAATTTTAACTGATAATTTTGCTCTTATTGTAATCATCATAGTGTATAGAGGCACATATGGCTTTGCAGGCAGCAAAATTGCATTGTCATGGGGACTATGTCAACATAGATTATAACAGTACATTATGTGTGACAGCAATGGAAAATATTAAAGAGGTTTGATGAATTTTTACTTGTGGTTATTTTGATAATTTGATTTTCTTAGAATTTGAAGTAGATTGACGGTAATGTTATCTGTTTTATTATGCAGTGTTATCTGCAAATAAAGCTCACCCAAATCCTGGAACCTAAATGTGCTTTCGCAAAACCGAAGGAACCACAATGGGATGTGAGATCCCAGGAAGCAAACATCCAGGACCACCTAAACGCGAATAAGCTTCCTGAATTGAAGTGCAGGGTAAACCTTTTGTTTCTCCTCTCCTTTTTCATAGTGCAATTTTATAGCTTATTTTCAAGATATTGTTTGCATTGGAAAAAAATCTGTCCATGTTTTTTTTATCGTATTTCGCAAACCTAAAAGGCATCTTGAATTTGTGGCTATGTCGCCAATAACATTAAAGGTGGATAAGAACTGAGTCAAGTCTCAACAGCCCTTGCTCTAATTCTGTCTAAATCAAAAATAATTTGACTCATTAGATTAAGTTCATTGAACTAAAGTTAAAAGCAATTTGAATTCAGATTGATTTATAAGTTCAAAGTTTAAAACTTAATTTCAATTCATAACTTGAATTCATGATTTAAATTCACAATTCTTTAATAAAATAAAATTATTTTACTTGATAATAGATAAAACTTTATCTTTTTTAACTTTTGATATTTGTTTAACATGATTTAAATTGAGTCTTAAATCAACCTCAAACTGAATAGCCATTTATTAGCTTATAAGTTAAACTAAAATGAACTCCTTTTAGCTTGAGTTCCGTTTGATTTAAAAAAACGAGTTATTTCTCTTTACTTGAGTTTAATTTAAATTTAAACTAAACAAATTCTAATCGAATTAAATCAATCAAATCAACTTTAAAAGCTCAACTAATTTAATTTGAACGTGCCCACAAACCAAACATCTATAACTATCCAGTAACTATAGCATGCTTTGCCGATGTGAGAGATTTAGGCGTAAGTGTTACATTTTTTCACGAGAATCTGATGATATTTCCTCTCTTTCAGGAATTTGGGTATGCGCTCTCCTACAAATATATGAATGATATATCTGTTCAGGAAGCTCTTAACGTTCGAGAGGTAAGTGAATCGAAATACCAAGATCTTCTGTGACTTTTCTTAGCAACAATATTTCACGTTTATCCATATTTATCATTCTTTATTCCGTCAGGGAACTGTGAAAAATTGGGCCAGATGCCAGAGAGTCCTCCCTACCTATACAGAAAACATTAATAGCTCTTTTGTATATCACAAAAATCTAACGAATACTGGTTTGCGAGCTCTGATATACAAGTGAATCTTAATGCCTTCCCTTGAACTAAAGTTTCAGTGCCTTTTATTTGACCCAGAAGTAAGATATCTGCCATTTCTGGATTGCAGTGGAGACCAAGACATTTCTATACCATACTTGGCTACATTAACATGGATCAGGCTTCTTGATCTTCCTATTTTTGATGAATGGCGACCATGGTATGTCGATGGCCAAGTCGCAGGGTATGTCTCTGAACAATTGAAAATAAGTTTTAGATAATCTGTCTCTTTATGATCTCATTGTAATATAATATATTTTTGTTGCAGATATCAAACAAAATATATGAATGATCACTTCCGGTTAACATATGTGACTTTAAAAGTAAGAAATTAATAGAATTTTATTGATATTATAAAAGGTATATGTAAATGTTATTGGATGTTTCTTATTCCAAAAGAAAAGAAAAACATCCCAAAAACTTCTTCTTAATTAGTCCAATTAATTATGTTGACTAATATATATTAAAATAATGTTAAAAAAACTTTTTCTCATTTGGGTTCTAAGGATAGAATTTTACCAAACTTACATGAACTTTTGATGGAATTATTCTTCAACCTCGGGCTAAGTGTTACCGGACCTCATACTAACTCAAGGAAGGAGATTTTTCCACACATTTATATGAACCAACGCGAGATACTCTAACATCTTAATTTTGCTTAATGTATATATAGAGATGTAGAGGATCTTACGTTCTTATTTCTTATTCAGGGTGCAGGTAACTCGGCTCCAGAGTATAAGCCAAAACAAGCTTTGGCAATGGTTGACAGGTTTTTTGCTCGTTATCCTATTTAATTCATTATGGCTTTGCAGACTGTATTTAGAATATGGACATTTTGTAACATATGAGCATTAATAATTTTCCATAAAGAAGACTGAGATTCAATATAAGATTATATCTGAATCTTGTTAAAGCATATCTGATTTCTACTCGTTTTTATGTTTTTGTTCATTGACATTCAATTTTATATTTAATATAAAACATAGATATTTTTTAACTCGGACTAAGTTTTAACTAAGTCAAAAGACTTGTATAGGCAAAAACACTCTATTTTAGACCTAACATGGTCACCTTCGATAATAAAAAACTTAAATGATGGTTTGGAATTTTTGAGATGTCAAATTGTAAACGGACAGACAAAATTTAAAACCCAACCTACTGAATTAAAAATATTCAAAAAAAAAAGAAAAACTTAAAACCCTAACCCAAATTAGCCATCAAAAGTGAAACTCAAGCAAAACCCAAAAACAAAACCCAAATCAAATAATGAAAAAACATACGCCCAAGCCTGTCTAAAATCAAAACCTAAAGAGAGAAACAGTAGCAGGCCGCCCAAAAAAAAAGATCGAAAGAGCCCAAATATAAAAGAAGCAGACTCCAGAAACCCAAGAGGAAAGCAAGCGCAAAGGGGGAAGAAAGCATGCTCCAGCCCAAGAAGGATGAAGCCTGGCGCGTTGTGCGTCCTTTTCCTCCCATTTTCCCACCTGCCCATTATCTTCTCTCCCATTTTCTTTCTCCCGCACCCATGATCCTTTTTCTTTTTTCCGTTGCAGTTTTTTTTCCATTCCTTGCCAACTGCTCCCGCACGCACCATTCAACTGCTTCACATGTTTTTCATTCAACTATTTTTTTTTGTGTATAAAAGGAGCAGTTTAAAAGAAGCAAATGGGAACCTTTTTTAGAAAAAAAATCATGAGAGAGAAAGAAAGAAAGAAAAACAATAACAATTTTAATTTTGTGTTCAGACATTAGAAAAAAGAAAGAAAAAGGGGATTGCTCGTAATTCTTCTACTTGACACTGACATAATATCAAAACGATCATATTTCAAGTACATTCTGAGGGGCTGAATTAAAACATATATATGTCTACATTTATATTTTACATATACTATTATGATATTTACATCATCTGAAAAAAAAGATTGTGCATGACGAACTTTTTCTTTTTATTTTTCTCTAATCTGCCTGTAGCATGATTAAATTCGCGTGATTCTTTCTGGTGGACTTGTTTTTCTGATGATGGCAGAAAAAAAAATTGATGAATGCATTGGATTTCTGTATGTGCTCAACTCATGTATATATATATTCAAATATTATACATTTAATATATATATATATATATATATATATATATATATATGTACACATATTTTATAGGTAAATATATATTAAGAATATTACATTTTCATTTTCTTCATTTAATAATGTGTTTTAATGTATGTATATTATGTATATTGCATGTATATCATATTGTATATAAAATGTATATGAACTGTGTATATTGCATATATATAATACTGTATGTAAAATGTATATAAACTGTGTATATTGCATATATATAATACTGTATGTAAAATGTATATAATACTGTGTATAAAATGTATATAAATTGTGCATATTGCATGTATATTATACTGTGTATAAAATGTATATAAATTGTGCATATTGCATGTATATTATACTGTGTATAAAATGTATATAAACTGTGTTTATTGCATATATATTATACTATGTATAAAATGTATATAAACTGTGTATATTGCATATATATATATATAATCCTGTGTATAAAATGTACATAAACTATATATATTGCATGTGTATTATGTTGTATATAAAATGCATATAAACTGTGTATATAAGATGTATTATACCGCGTATATATAAAATAAATATTTTGCATACTAAATATGTATAACAATAAGCACACTGCACATCTATTATTACTGTGTAGTTAGGAAACGTGTGTGGATATATATATATATATATATATATACACACACATATATGGTTTTCAAATATTTCTTGGATGTATCAAAAAAGGCTAAACGACAGAGTCCCACCCAAGGTTTCATTCACTAGCCCTCTCACCCATAAAAGTTTAAAAAGCTAAATATCCACCCTTGATCAATGTTTTTATTTTTTTGAATACAAATTAAAAAATAAAATTTATAAAAACATTAATATATAAATTTCAAATAAATATTAATAAAACCCTATATATATATATATATATATGGGGTTAACCTCACAATTAGCAACTGGATCTAATTGTCAAAGATTTAGCAGAGACAACTAAATCTGATCGTTTTCGTCATTTAAAATTATCAAAAATAACATGTTTCAAGTACTACGATTGTTTCTAACATTTTTCAATGGTGGAGGTAGCCAAATTTGGTCACTTCCGTCAGATTTAATCACATTCACTATTAAATAACTCAAATCCGATTATCAATAAAATCATATGACTATTTTAGATCACCTAGTGATGTTAATGAGGACCCTTGTTATTAGCGACAGTGATTATTTTTTAAATATATATATTATATTTTTCAAATATTCATTAATTTTTTATTATTATTTTTATATTAAGATTTATTTTAATAATATTATTATTAATTTTAAAAGAGGGTATTTTTAGTCTTTTCAAAGAGTAAAGGTGGATACTTGGCTTTTTTAAACTTTTATGGGTAGAATTGTGTCATTTAAAGAAACCTTGAGTGGGAATATGTTGTTTGGCTATCAAAGAAAGGCTGAAGACAGAAATCATCTTTGGGAAACGGGCCGAAGCATTGCTAAAGAAGAACATTTGTTCACCCAGGAGCCTATATAAAAAATCTGTATATATATATATATATTTATTTTTTTTATATTTTATTTTTGTAAATGTAATTTGTTGTATTGTATGATTGATAATAATATTACAATATATGATAAAATAGAACTTAATTAAATTTGATAATATATTTAACAAATAAATTACAAAAGTGAAGGTCGACTCTCGAATCGGAACAATATAGGTGTTTAATATTTTTTTATCGTTTTATCCGACTCTCTGAATCCAACCATTAAGTCTGTGAGAAAGGTTAGACCTTTTGTAAGAGATCCATAAATTGTTTGTCCTCACTAACATATACTTTCTCGAGAAAACCTTCGCGTGGTAATTTCATAGATTTCAAACGAGCCACAAACTCGGTATACATTCTTTTTTACCATATTTAAGATAGATAAAGAAAACTGATAAGTTTGTCTTGACTCGGTACAACAAAAACCAATGTCATAGCAAGCCAATTCAATTATATTGATAAACTATTTAAATAAATATTAAAATTATAAACAATAAAATAGAAATATGTTTCAGTGATATATAATATATATTTTTAATTAAATAAACTTAATTTGAATTAAGTGTTAATAATTATAAAATAAAAAAATTATTATTCAGTTAAATAATTACGCTGATGTTCAGTTAAACTGTGGGTTGAAGTGATCCATTAACTAATTTTAAATCAAAATTTGGGGGGAATCTAATGTTTTATCAGGCAAAAGATTTTCAAATGGTACGAAGGATTTAACTTAGATTTTTTTTTTCTTTTTAAATTTTGAATTATAAAAATTGTGAGGCAATGAAAAATTGTCTAATAATAATTAAAATTAAAAGCCAATAGCCAATGCAATGAACTTGATGGCAACTTGACCTAAAAACCGTGTACGGATAAGAGATTCTCAGAACATAAGCGAAAATGAGGCAGTGACACACAAAAACAATACCCATAATCTGAGATGGATATGAATATCGTCACTCTGTCTTCTCTTCCCCCTTGTATTGTACCTATTTTTAAAATATAATTTAGGCCAAAGGACTAATTCCCACCCGTACTCCATACTTTGATTCGATTCTATTCCCACCTCTTAAGTTTGTGAAACCCAAACCCCCACTTATTTAACTTGATCAACAATTAAATCTAACGGATTAATAACTAAAATTTTGATAGTCAAAGGGTATTTTTATCATTCAAAATTTTATAAAATAATAAAATAAAATAAATTTTAAATAAATATAAAATATTATTTAAATATTTAAATTAAAATAAATTAAAATTAGGTGATGGCAGCCTCTAATGAATCAGGTGGTTGGACAGTCACCTGGTTCTAGGGGAGGCCAAACTGGCCTCCTTGTCTAGCTAGCCGCCTCCGTCTAGCTTTTTATGAAATCAAATAGTCGTTTTTAATCACTTGGTTTCATTAGCGGTGGTCACCGCAACCGACAATAGCGACGATGATTGATTTTAATTTTTTTAAATTTAAATATTTTTAAATATTTTTATATTTATATATTATTTTATAATTTTATTATAAATTTTTATTTTTTAGAGGGTATTTTAGTCATTGCATTGAAAATAGTGAGGAAACTGGATAAATTTTGGACAAAGGGTGAGACTTTATATTTTACAAACTTAGGAGACGGGAAGCAGGATTTGGATGAAACTATGGGTCCCTTTTGCGTTTGATTTATGAAAAGGGCAACGACTTAATTTTCATGCAAGGCTTTTCTAAAAGGCAAATTTTACGGAAAAAAATTTAAAAAAAAATACTAATCCATAAATTACAATAAATAGTTAAATTTAATTAATCAATGAGATATTTTCATCTTTCTAAATAAAAATTTTAAAAAATAATTTTAATAAAATCAATTTTATTAAAATAATTAACATATAAACTAATATTAATAGAATGTTAAAAATAAAATAAATTTAAAAAAATTATTATTACTATTGAAAACCTAATCAAGTGGTCATAAATGATCAAATGACTTAATTAGCGGTCGAATCTGATCATTTTGATAGCTGAAACGATCATATTTGAACGCTACTGATTTGATGAAAACAACTAAATTTAATCATCTCTATCATCAAAGATGGTTAAAAAAAGACAACATATTTAAAACTGAACCTTTTTCAACATTCCTCGTAATTTGAATTTGAAATTATTAGAGTAATACATTAACACGTTATCAATTAATCTATATGACATCAAAGAGGAAACATATGATTGAATTGAATTTGAAGTTCAGTAGTTTTTTTAATGTAATCGTTTGATTTATAAAACCCATCGACTGGTTATTGCTGCCTAATTTTAAATCTTGTTTTCATTGAATATTAGGTCACTGTGGGTGGAAAACGAAAGACTCCATCCACTTGGCATTCCTAACACATTATATCCTTTATCTTTGGTTTTCAAACAGGATCGGGTGGAATAAGCAAATTTTCATAGCAATATAATATATTTTTGTTGCAGATACCAGACAAAGTATACGAATGATCACTTTCGATTAACATATACGACTCTTAAAGTAAGAAATTAATAGAATTTTACTGATCTTATGAAAGGATATATGAACATGTTATTGGATCTTTCTTATCCCAAAAGTAAACAAAAACATCCCAACAACCGCCTCTTAATTAGTCTCATTGATTATTTTGACCAATATGTATTAAAAAAATGTTAACAATATTTATTCTTATTTGGGTTCTAAGGATAAAATTTTACCAAATTTACATGAACTTTGGATGGAATTGATCTTCAACCTTGGGCTAAAGTGTTACTGGACCTCATACTAACTCAAGGAAGGAGACTTTTCCACACATTTACATAAGCCAACGTGCGATACTCTAACATCACGAAATTAATTTTGCTTAATGTATGTATGTATAGAGATGCAGTAGAGTTGAAGATCTTACATTCTCATTTCTTACTCAGGGTGCAGGTCACACGGGTGCAGAGTATAAGCCAAAACAAGCTCTGGCAATGGTTGACAGGTTTTTTGCTCGTTATCCTATTTAATTCATTATGGCTTTGCAGACTGTATTTTGAATAAGGAAATTCTGTAACATATGAGCATTAATAATTTTCCATGAAGAAAACTGAGATTCAAGACAAGTTTATACTGAATCTTGTTAAACCATATCTGTTTTCCACTCAATTTTATGTTTTTGTTCATTGATATTCAATTTTATATTTGATATAAATGCCAACAATATTTTCTGACTCGGATCAAGTCTTAACTAAGTTAAAAGACTGGTTAAAGTCAACTTTAATTAAACTAATGATTATATTGATAAATTATTTAAATAAATCTTAAAATAATAATCAATCAAATATACATTTGTTTCAATGATATATAATATATATTCGGCATTAAATAAACTTAATTTGAATTAAGTGTTAATAATCATAAAATTAAAAAAGTATTATTTAGTTAAATAATGGTCTATTAACTAATTTTAATTCAAATTTTTGGGGGAATCAATGTTTTATCAGCGAAAAGATTTGCAAATGGTACGAAGGATTTAACTTAGATTTTTTTTTTTTTATTTTAAATTTTGAATTATAAAGATTGTGAGGCGATGAAAAATTGTCTAATAATAATTAAAATTAAAAGCCCATGGGCCAATGCAATGAACCTGATGGCAACATAAGCAAAAATGAGTTCGCGACAACAGACACAAAACCAATACCCATGATCTGAGATGGAAATAATATATCATCACTCTGCCTTGTCTTCCCCCTTGTATTGTTCCTATTTTTAAAATATAATTTATGAAAATTTGCAAATTTTTATCAAAATTTTTTTTTAAAATTATATTTTTATCCGTTAACTAAAATAAATAATTAAATTTAATAGTTAACAGTTAAATTTAATTGATCAAAGAAATATTTTTATCTTTTTAAATAAAATTTTTTAAAAATATATAATATAATTAATTTTATAAAAATAATTAAAAAATAAAATAATATTAATATGATTTAAAAAAGTATAAAATAAATAAAATAAATTTAAAAAAAGAGGATTATTGCTACTATCGAAAA
The DNA here is from genome assembly GCA_026122585.1 of Anacardium occidentale. Classification (NCBI taxonomy): domain Eukaryota; kingdom Viridiplantae; phylum Streptophyta; class Magnoliopsida; order Sapindales; family Anacardiaceae; genus Anacardium; species Anacardium occidentale. Next base: position 117,286 of record JAJEJH010000565.1, read on the forward strand.
CCTAACAAATGGTTAAAAATGGTTATATAGTTTAATTGATGGTCAAATCTAACCGTTTCAATAGTTGAAATAACTTTATCTAAACGTTACAGATCAGACGAAAGTAGTCAAATCTAACCACCACCACTATTAAAGATGATCAGAAGTGGCCAACATATTTAAAATTGATCATTTTCAACCTTCTTTGATGGTTTAAATTTGAGATTACTAGAATAATACATTTTCAACATTACCAATTAATCCATATGACATCAAAGAGCAAATACAGGATTAAATTGAATTTGAGATTTAGCATCATTACCTGAAGAAACCATAAGAAACTCAGGCGGGCGGCTTGTGTTTGTCGATAGGCATAATTTTTCCACAACAATCTTATAGTAAACGGAGTATAATCAGAAAGGCTTAATGAAAATTTGAGTATTATCAAGAAGTTATCAGTGAGTTAAATAATATTATTAATAAGATAAACAAATATTCGAGGCCACTCAAATATTCCTGAATTCAGTTTAAAAAATAAGTTAATCGAGAGGAGTTGGAAATTTGGTTACAAAGATAGTGTTAAATAAAGTTTTCAACTGAAAAATTATAAAATAAAGAAGTGAAGATATGCTGTCCGTTACAATGGTGGCTACACTTGTTCAAATTTATTATAAGGTTTACTTTGGATTAAATCAAAGTAAGCCTAAACACAAGTTAAATTAAATTAATTTTAATTAATTAGCTCAACCTCATACAAATTGATTAGAGATGTTATCGAGGAAAAGTATCAGAGGAGAATTTGAGCCGAACTATGGACATGAAAATCGAGCTGGTTGGTTCGAATCCAGCCCAGGCTGCAGTAGTTTCTTCTTTTACCAATATATAAGACAATAGATAAGACAATATATTACATACAGAACTTGTTTTCTACTGAATACAAAAAAGTCTTCAATATCCAATCGGCAATCATCTTCTTCATTATAGTCCACAAGAAGTTCAGTTGTATTTTTAATGTTAAGTAATTGTTTGACTGATAAAACCCATCGACTGGTCACTGCTACCTAATTTTCAGTTTCGTTTTCATTGAATATTAGGTCACTGCGGGTGGAAATGAAAAACTCCACCTACTTGGCATTCCAACACATTAAATCCATGATCTTTGTTTTTCAAATTCGAAACCAACGGGAACAGAATTTTCTTATCTGGGCAAAGTTATGTCGCCTGCTGGAGCTGGAAAAATCGATAGAATAATGTGTCTTTTGAGTGTCTTTCTAGTACTGGTTTTCGCTCGCATTGCGGCCTCTCAAACCATTGTGGAGAGTCTTCCAGGATTGCCTGGGAAGCTTCCCTTCAAGCTAGAAACTGGGTTAGTCCTTTTCGTAGTTTATTTTTCTGTAACTTCTGGATGAAGGAGAAGATGATAAAAAATGGCGATGTTTATTAATTTTTATAAATTGTTTTTTTTATGTGAAGATATGTTGGAGTAGGGGAGCTGGACGAAGTGCAGTTTTTTTACTACTTCTTTGAGTCTGAGAGAGACCCGCAGTTTGACCCTCTTGTGCTCTGGCTTACCGGAGGACCTGGATGTTCTGGCTTTTCTGCAATTGCTTTTGAAATTGGTATGTTCTTTTTTTCCATCGCTTCTTTTGTCAAACTCTGTATCAAATTAGTTTAGGTTTGCAAAGTACATGACATGGATGTGATATATCTTCCAACTGAATTATGGTGAGTTCAAATAATAAGAAATCGCACTCAGTCGAGGGGTGATTACGAAACATTACTTTTTAGTACCATCAGTTAGTCACATCAGTAGAATTTGTTTAGAGCGAATTAAATTTTCTCGCCCAAGGTTTGGCTTTCAAAACCCTTTTTCACCCTTAGTCTAAATAAATTCTTTTTCATCTAAAATCAAATTTAGTAAAAAAAAAAAACAATATTAAAGTTTGAAATTATCAATTTATTTTTATTATTTGACTTTTTTTAAATGATCATATATTCCTAAATTAATCAAAATAAAAAACAAATTCTTCCAATTTAGTCATTTATTTTCACTTTTTATCAGTTTCACCCATTTTTTTTCTTTTTTTCTTATAAATATTAAATAGGGATGATTTTGTCATATAATCATATGTTACGGATATATTATAATTTTATAAATATTAGGACTCATTTTGATAGTTGTTAACGGTTATTGGAAATTTAGAAAAAAGTAGGGTTTTAATACTTGCTGTTAAAAGATAGTAGAAATGACCGCAAATAATATTTTCTTTCGTTTTTGCAGGTCCAGTGGGCATTAATACTACAAGTTTTAATGGAAGTTTGCCAAGTCTTACTCTAAACCCATATTCATGGACTAAGGTTCATTATTCTTATATATAACATATATATATATATAACAAATTTTAATTCTTAATTCATTAACTGGAATTTCATCGTTGTGCTTCAGGCGGCCAGCATAATATTCATAGATGCACCAGTTGGAACTGGATTTTCATATTCAACTACTGCTGAAGGTGCCAACAGTTCTGACACCAAAAATGCTGCCCAGCTATATACTTTCTTAAGAAAGGTAACTCCAAATTTTGGATTCTTTGCATTGAATTCTTTTTGCTTCTTAAGCCCAAAACTGACTTGCACAAGTTGTGACACAGTGGATGTATCAGCATCCCAAATACATTGGACATGAAACCTACATTGGCGGTGATTCATATTCAGGCATAGTTGTTCCAATTTTGGTGACAAATATACTAAAAGGTTACTTGGTTTCTACATTCCATTATGTACTTGTAATACAGACTCCTAAGAAAATCTGTTTTGTCCTGCATTGCAGGTCTCGAAGCTGGCCTCAGTCCGCACATTGATCTCCAGGGATACATACTCGGAAACCCGGTTACAGATAATTACATAGATGTCAATGAAAGGATACCGTACCTTCGCAGGGTGTCGATTATATCAGACGCCTACTATGAGGTGATTTCGTGACAATTTTAAGTGATAATTTTGCTCTTCTTGTAATCATCTTAGTGTACAGAGGCATATATGGCTTTGCAGGCAGCGAAATTGCACTGTCATGGGGACTATGTCAACATAGATTACAACAGTACATTATGTGTGACAGCAATGGAAAATATTAAAGAGGTTTGATGAATTTTTACTTGTGGTTATTTTGATAATTTGTTTTTCTTAGAATTTAAAGTAGATTGACGGTAATGTTATCTGTTTTATTTTGCAGTGTTATCTGCAAATAAAGCTCACACAAATCCTGGAACCTCAATGTGCTTTCACAAAACCGAAGGAACCACAATGGGATGTAAGATCCCAAGAAGCAAACACCCAAGACTACCTCAACGCGAATAAGCTTCCTGAATTGAAGTGCAGGGTAAACCTTTTGTTTCTCCTCTCCTTTTTCATTGTGCAATTCTACAGCTTATTGTCAAGATATTGTTTGCATCGGAAAAAAAAATCTGTCATGTTTTTGTTTTCGTGCCTTGCAAACCTAAAAGGTATTTTGAATTCACGGCTATAAAACCAATAGGATTAAAGGTGGGTAAGAACTGAGTCAAGGCTTAATCCCCCTTACTCTAATTCGGTTTAAATGAAAAATGATTTGAGTCAAATTTGGATTGAGTTTGTTGAGCCAAAAATCAATTCGAGTTTGGCTTAGTGTCTAAATTCGAATTTTGAAGCTCGATTTGAATTCATAACTCGAATTCATAGTTTGGATTTGTAACTCAAATTCATAATTCATTAACAAAATGATATTATTTTACTTGTTAATAGATGAAACTATATTTTTTAAAGTTTTGATAATTATTTAATATGATTCGAATTGAGTTATAAACCATCCTTAAAATAAATAAACATCTGTCAATTTATAAGTCAAACCAAAGTGAACTCATTTTAGTTTGAGTTCAATTTAATTTAAAAAACCGAACTAATCCTCTTTATTTGAACTCAATTTGAATTTGAATTAAATAAAGTCTACCCACAAACCAAATACCTATAACAATCCAAAATCTATAGCATGCTTTGCTGACGTGAGATTTAGGCCTGAGTGTCACATTTTTAGCGAGAATCTGATAATATTTCTTCTCTTTCAGGAATTCGGGTATGCGCTCTCCTACAAGTATATGAATGATATATCTGTTCAGGAAGCTCTTAACGTTCGGGAGGTAAGTGAATCGACATACCAAGATCTTCTCTGACTTTTCTTGGTAACAATATATCACCTTTATCCATGTTTATCATTCTTTATTCCATCAGGGAACTGTAAAAAATTGGGCCAGATGCCTGAAAGTCTTCCCTACCTATACAGAAAACATTAATAGCTCTGTTGACTATCAGAAAAATCTAACGAACACTGGTTTGCGAGCTCTGATATACAGGTGAATCTTAATGCCTTTCCTTGAACTAAAGTTTCAGTGCCTTTTATTTGACCCAGAAGTAAGATATCTGCAATTTCTGGATTGCAGTGGAGACCATGACATTTCTGTACCATACTTGGCTACATTAACATGGATCAGGCTTCTTGATCTTCCTATTTTTGATGAATGGAGACCATGGTATGTCAATGGCCAAGTCGCAGGGTATGTCTCTAAACAACTGAAAACAATTTTTAGATAATTTATCTATTTAAGATCTCATCTTAATATATAATACATTTTTGTTGCAGATACCAGACAAAGTATATGAATGATTATTTCCGATTGACATATGTGACTCTAAAAGTAAGAAATTAATAGAATTTTACTGATCTTATGAAATGATAGATATAAATGTTATTGGATCCTTCGTATCTCAAAAAGAAACAAAAAAAACCCAACAACCTCCTCTTAATTAGTCCAATTGATTTTCTCATTTGGGGTTCTAAGGATAGGATTTAACCAAATTTACATAAACTTTTGATGGAATTATTCTTCAACCTTGGGCTAAAGTGTTACCGGACCTCATACTGACTCAAGGAAGGAGATTTTTCCACACATTTACATAAACCAACGTGGGATACACTGACATCATAAAATTAATTTTGCTTAATGTATATATAGAGATGCAGTAGAGTTGAAGATCTTACATCTTGTTTCTTATTCAGGGTGCAGGTCACACGGCTCCAGAGTTTAAGCCAAAACAAGCTCTGGCAATGGTTGACAGGTTTTTTGCTCGTTACCCTATTTAATTCATTATGGCTTTGCAGACTGTATTCAGAATAAGGACATTCTGTAACATGTGAGCTTTAATAATTTTCCATGAAGAAGACTGAGATTCAATACAAGTTTATTCTGAATCTTGTTAAAGCATATCTGATTTCTACTCAATTTTATGTTTTTGTTCATTCACAATCAATTTCATATTTGATGTAAACCAACAATATATTCTGATTCGGACTAAGCCTTAACCAAATAAAAAGAATGGTTCAGATCAATTTGATTATAACAATAAATTATTTAAATAAATATTAAAATAATATTCAATCAAATATAAATGTGTTTTAGTGATATATAATATATAATCGATATTAAATAAACTTAATTTGAGTTAAGTGCTAATAATTATAAATTATAAAAAAAAAATATTATTTAGTTAACTAATCACGCTGATGTTCGGTTAGACTGTCGGTTGATGTGATCCATTAACTAATTTTAAAGGCCAAAGAACATAATCCCACCCAAGGTCTTATGAAAATGCTAAATTTCATCCTCTAACTTTTAAAAACTCAAATACTTATTTTTGACTAAAGTCAACGATTAAATTTAATGATCAATGATTAAAAATTAATTATTAAAATGATATTTTCATCTTTTTTATTAAAATAATTTTAAAAGCAATAAAATAAATTATAATAAAATAATATTAAAATGAATTATAAAAATAGTTAACAATTTTAAAATATTAAAATTTAAAAAATACAATAAAACCAGAAGGCGAAAATGACCTCTTGCTAGTCACCCCATTTGACGGAAGGGGCCAGATTAACCTCCTCCACTTTTGACAAAAACGGTCAAATCTAATCGCTTTCGCTATCAAACGTAATCGAAAATGATAAAAAATGGTCGATCTTAGTCTCAATGGTCATTTCATAGTACGATTAATAACGAACATGACCGGATCTAACTCCTTTTACTAAATATAGAGAATGTGATATGACCTTCTTATGAGCCAAAAGATCATTTTTGATTTGTTAGTTTATTTGTCAGTAATTACTGTCGTCAAAGACATTGTTAGTAATAATGATTGTTTTGTTCTTTTTATTTATTTTTTAGCTTTTTAAATTTTATTTTTTATACTGAAATCAATTTAATCCTTTGATCAAAAAAGTAAAAAAAAAAAAAAAAAAAAAAGTCAATAAATGAATATTTAAATTTAAGAAAATTTAAGGATAAGATTTACGTTTTCACCAAACCTGGGTGAAAGATTTTCAAATGGCACGAAGGATTTGACTTAGATTTTTTTCTTTTAAATTTTGAATTATAAAAATTGTCACGCAATGAAATATTGTCTAATAATAATTAAAAATAAAATTCAGTGGGCCAATGCAATGAACTTGATAGCGACTTGACGTAAAAATCTTGAACGAATAAAAGATTTCCAGACGTAAGCGAAAACGGAGGAAGAGACAGACACAAAAACCAATACCCATAGTCTGAGATGGGAACAATTATCATCACACTCTGTTGTCTTTCCCCTCCTCTTGCTTAAAATATAATTTATGAACAGAACAGACAATTTATTTCCATCTATGGTAATTTTTATTCAAAAATTTTTAAAATAACAAATATTTATTTTTTAATCAAAATTAATGATTGAATTTAATAGTTAAATTTTAAGTTTAATTTATTAAAAAAATTATTTTTATTTTTTTAAATAAAAATTTTAAAATTAATTTTATAAAATAATTACAATTTTAAAATAATAATAAAAATTTTAAAATTTTGATAAAAAATTATAATAAATAATATAAATTTTAAAAAAATAGTAATCATCAAAAACCTAATTAAATGACTACCTGATTTGATTGATAATCGGATCTGATTGTTTAAATAATAAAAATAATTAAATATGATTGACTTCAATATTAAAAATGGTTAAAAAAGGTTAACATATTCGAAGTCAGTCATTTTTAACCTCCTTCAATGGTTTGAATTTGAAATTACTAAAACAATACATTATCAACTAATCCATATGACACCAAAGAGCAAATGCAAAATTAAATTGAATTTGAGATTTAGCATCATAACTCGAAGAAACCATAAAAAATTCATAAAGGTGACTCTATTGATCAGATAAAAAAGTGTTTTAAATTTGGGTTGTTTATAAAATGTGTGTTCGTCGATAGGCATAATTTTTCCACAAAAATCTTATAATAGTTGGAGTATGACTAGAAAGGCAAAATTTGGAAGGTGTTTGAGATTTTCCAGGAAATTTTCTAGTGTTTGGTTGACAAGAACCCATGGGAAAACTTTTCATGAATGAAAAATGCATCCATATGGTAAACAAAATAAACGAACTTATATGACTTGTTGACTTACAAGTGACACTTAATCAAATCATGAAACGTATGATTTCTCTATGATGTGATACATCTTAATTATTCAATTAATTATAAATTCAAGAATCATTCAATTGACGATAATGGCCTTCCCAAGCGGTTTAGACTATTCGTTGTGCAGCCATGGAAGCTATGGCTACTAGTCATGTGATCAACAGCCACCTTAAGGGAAAAAAAAAACCAGGAAACGTTGGATTGAGGAAATTACAATGTACCCCTCAAGCCACGTCCTATTGCCTGTTACACCCCTCGTCAGAAAAATGACAAGAATAATAATAAGAAATGATGGAGAAGGCGGCTCAGCTAAGATTCCGCTCTCCGGCTACACCTAAGGTTTTTCGAACTTGTAAAATTATGAAAAAAATAATTCTGTAATTTAATTTTTTGAATATTAAAATATTTATTTTACCTTCATAAGGTTAGTTTTCCGAATACAGTTTGGTTTAAAAAAATTGTTTTCGTTCTGATTCTGGATAGAAATAAAAAAAATTCTCTATCGAATAATGTTCCTTAGGAATGAATTCAAATTAAATCAAATATGAACATATATATTCATATTCAAATTTGTTCGGTTTACATTTGATTTATATTTGAATTCATATTCATCAAATTTTTTATAGTAAAATTTAGATTCATATTCGGTTTGTATAGTTTGATTCGTATTTGTATTTTTATTTGTATTTGATTCGTATAGTTCGTATTTATATTTTTTAAATAATTATAATTAATAAAATATAATTAAAAAATTTTTAATTTAAGTTTGGGTTTGTGCTTGTGTTCGGTTCGTATTCATTGATTTTCAAAACTAGCGCTCGTATTAATATTCAAATTCAAATAATTCGTTTCAGATTTATTCAAATCAAACTTAAAGACGAATTCAAATAAGTTCAATTTGAATACAATATAAAATGTATTAAATTTTACACAATATTGATCATATTAAACCCATTTAAAATATTTACTAAATCACAATTCATTCGTCTTTTTTTTTTTAATCAAAACAAAATAAATAATAACAATTAATATTAGCCTATAAAATATTCTTATAACGTGAATATATAATAATATTTTCTCAGTACTCACACTGATAGGAAAGCAACAATGTTAGGTGCAAAGTTTTTACAGGTACCAACTAATTTTCAAGCTTGCTAAGGTAAACCCAATTTGAATGTGAGCATCAATGGTGTACTAGCATTTCAAGTTTTAACTTTGAACGGCCGTTGAACAACCAAGCAATATTCAACGCATATCACATTCAGCTTCGTAGATTGTCCGGAAAAATGGACAAAAGCCATTATCCATTCAAGATCTGTCCAGTTAGCCATAACTAGTGTATCCTATTTATGAAGAAAGTTGATGCGTGGTTTCTGCATCCAGGAACCATTTTTTTAGTCCAGACATAAAAACAATTCGCCAGGTAAAATATGGAAAACCCTTTCTATGTTTTCTTTGTTGTATTGATTTTCTCAACCGGATGTGTAGCTCAATCGATTGTAGAGACTCTTCCAGGCTATCCTGGAAAGCTGCCATTCAAACTAGAAACCGGGTGAGTTTCTGTTCTTTTAAATTTTTTTTTTTCCATTCTTCCTCTTCTTCTGGTTAATATTTTCTGAAAATTAGTGAAAATACATTGTAAGATTTAATTTACATGAACTTAAACAAAATTAACCACTTATATTGACTATTTAAAAGATTGAAATTAGATTATTCACTTATTTAAATTAAATTATAATTATAATTATAATTAATGTTAATCCTTATAAAAAAATGTTCTAATATGTGTGAGATTGGCAAATGAGTTGTCTTCAGGTATTTGAGTGTTGGAGAGCTGGATGAAGTGGAGTTGTTTTATTATTTCATCGAGTCAGAAAGAAACCCAGTGAGGGATCCTTTGCTGCTATGGCTTACAGGAGGCCCTGGTTGTTCTGGTTTCTCGGGTCTTGCGTTTGAAGTGGGTATGTCATGATCTTCAGCCATTTCTTCTTAATCATGACTTTGAACTTTTTGTATCCCCGAACAACATAGAAAACTGCTGAGAAAATTTCTGTTTGATGTCATTCTTTTTCTTAACGCCTGGATTTGAGTCCAACTGACTACTTTAAAATGTGGATGAGCTTGGCCTCAAACTACCCTTGGTAATTAAATTTTGCTCATATTTATGTTGTAGTTGTTGGGCTGAAGCCTGAAAGTGACTGAGCATAGCATGTCGTGCTTGTGACATGGCCCAAAATATAATTTAGGCTGGTACTGATATGACAAGTTAGCGAGCTGATTAACTTATTATCATTCCAAGCAAATTGATTAGAAAGAATTTGCATCAACCTTAAAAAATGTAAAGCAAGAACCCACACAAAGAGAATAAAAAGTTCTCTTCATAATTTATAGTGAAGCTTTTATTTATCGTCTTCCTTGATTTTCTTATATTGAGTTTTCTACATATAGATACTTGTATTCTTACGTTGAGTATTTATATATTTTTACTGTTTTTTTTTTATTTGGATTTCGTATTTGTACTCGTCTAATTTTTTTCAATAAAAATTATATATATGTGTGTAGGTCCACTACTTTTTGACTACAAGGCCTTCAATGGAAGCTTGCCATCATTTGTAGATAATCCATATTCATGGACTCAGGTATTTCTCATTAAATTCTTCTTTGTATTTATCAAAATTGTAACGCCAAGGATGAAACGTGCTTCCCAGTGGTATTCTTCGGCTATAACAAATATAATATGTGCAAACATTTTTCACCAAATTTATCTATATAAATTATTGTAAGGATAAAGTAAACATTAACATTATCAATCAGATATTAGAAAAAAAATATTTATGTAAATAGTTTTAGGCCAAACGGCATACTCCCATCTAAGGTTTCTTTAAATGATAAATTCTCATTTAAAAACTTTTAAAAAATCAAATACTCATTCATTGACAAAAGTCATCGGTTAAATTTAATTATTAACTGTTAAATTTAATTGGTTAAAATATTTTTTTGAATAAAAATTAAAATATAAAATTATATTAATATATTAATAAATCAATAAAAATTTATAAAATAAAAAAACAATTATTACTGTCAATAGCGCTATCGACAACAGTGACCACCATTAATCTTCGATAACTTGGTTCCATTAATGATTAAATCTGACGGTTTTGATGGTAGAGTCGTTTTTGCCATCAAAGCTGTCGATAACGATGATTGTTTTTTTAATTTTTATTTTATTTTTTTATTTTTTATGAATTTATAAATTTATTATTATAATATTAATATTATTTGTTGTATATTAAAAGGTATTTTAATCATTTTAATAAAAATTAATAAAATTTTAAAGCATATAGTTAATGAATAGATATTTGTTTTTAAAAATTTTTAAGTAGAAAATTTTCATTTAGGGGTTTGGCCACAGTTTTATTCGTCCTCCTAATGTAAAGGCGGTGCTAATTCTGCAGATTGCAAACATGATATTTTTGGATGCACCGGTTGGCACCGGCTTCTCCTACTCCACCACCCAGGAAGGGTGGCATTCCTCTGACACACTTTCAACAGCAGCTATCTACCAATTTCTAAGGAAGGTGACTGTAAATTTGAAATGCCTTAAAAATATTTTTCAACTTGCAGAAATTTGTCACAAAAACATATTTTCTGCCAAAAATGCATGCAGTGGATCCTGAAGCACCCCAAATTTAGCAATAATCCTCTTTACGTTACCGGTGATTCCTATTCAGGCATAATTGTTCCAATGGTTTCCCTGGAAATAGCAAAGGGTACGTATGTGTTATTCTGAAAAGTAATTCCTCAAGTGAACATTTTGTCAAGTAGTACCTAAATTTTGTGGTCATCTTGTATAGGCAACAGGGCTCATAAATACCCAATGTTGAATCTGCAGGTACGTGTTTAATTATTTTCACCCCTTTTTTTTATATTTTACAATAAAATTAGGCCAAACGACATATTCTTACCCAGGTTTTCTTAACTATCAAAAACTTTTAAAAAATTAAATACTTATCAATTAACCAAAGTTAACTGTTAAATTTAATAATTGACCGTTAAATTTAACTGATCAAAGGGTATTTTTATTTTTTTAATAAAAATTTAAATTAATAAAAATTACCGTTAACCTAATGGTCATTTAGTTCCATTGACAGTCAAATCTAACTGTTTCAATGACGGAGGCGATCAGTCCAATTAAAAATAGTAAAAAACAATCAGTTTCAAATGTGTTAGTCGTTACTGTTTCCAACCACATCTAATAGCAGAAGCAACTAAATCTAATTGTCAATGAAACCAAATAGCCATTCAACCACCTGATTAGGTTGACGATAGCAATGACTAAGTTTTTAATTTTTATTTTATTTTTATAATTTTTTAATAAATTATTATTATATTAATATTATTTTATTTTAAAATTTATTTTAGTATCAATATTATTTATTTCTATATTGAAGGGTATTTTAGTTATTTCTTAAAAAAGGTTAGTAAAATTTTAAAAAATTTGGTTAAGGGTGGATATTAGGCTTTTAAAAAACATTTGGGTGGGAATCACGTAGAGAAACCTTGGGTGGGAACATGCGTTTGGCCATAAAATTATGAAAACACTACCCAAAAAGTGTGTGCACCTAAGATTGTTCTAATTTTGTCATATTTGATTGGGATACTTGTTGGTTCCATTTGAATTAGGGTTACACGCTTGGCAACCCAGTAACAGATTTACATGATGATGAGAATTCAAGAGTCCAATATTTTTACCGCGTGGGACTTATATCAACTGAACTTTACCAGGTAATTAGAATTACAGGGTTGGATTTTATCTAAGACAACCAAGTTTAAGCCTAAACATCCGAATTTTTTTTTTTTTTTATATATAAAACAAACTGAATTCGAATTGATTTAAATTGAAACTAAAATAAATTTTATTTTTGGTCGAATTCAAACTTCAGCTTATCAATTTTCAACTGATTTTGAGCTAAATCTTTTACAATCAGATTGAGCTTGAACTAGAACTTATTCAAATACAATTCAAATCGAAACCAGCTTTTCAAATTACCCACTCACCCTTAGGCAATTGTTTTCCATTTAATCTGTTTTATTATTATTATCATTATTAATTTTTTGTTCAGTCAGCCAAAACGAATTGTCGCGGGGAATATATTTCACCGGATATCCGAAACACCAAATGCTTCGACGATATTGTAAAAATAGCCACGGTAAGAGAAGAAGAGCCAACATTTCTATTCAGTAAACTAATTATATTCTGATTTCTTTATTAAAAAGTCCAAAATTTTTTATTTTTTATAATAATTAATAAAACTTTTTCAATATTTTCTATTAAATGTATTGAATAAATACAGTTAATATTATTTGTTTTGAAATCAAAATAATTGGTTTCATATTTTTATTAAAAAAATACCAAAAGTTTATCTTTTTGATAAAAATTAAAGTTCGATTACTCTAAGAAAAAGTAATAATTCGATTTCTTAAAGTGATGTTATCCTTTGTATAATTAATTACAGTGCACTATAAAAGTAAACGACGCACAGATTTTGGAACCCAAGTGCAGTTTTGCATCTCCAAAGCCTCTTGGTCTTCATTGGGGACGTAAGTTTTTCGACGATCTTCCCATTGACATAGCCTTGGCAACAGATAAACGCGAAGAGAATTGGTGTAGGGTAAAAAAAAAAAAATTCATTACTCTTCTGATATAAAAATTTTTACTCCCTTTTCAAAGCTGCTCTCTTGATTCATGGCTGAATAATATTTATTTCTCACAGAATTCCAACTACATCCCCTCATACATATGGGCAAACGATCCATCTGTGCAACAAGCTCTTCATGTCAGAAATGTACGCACATACAAATCTATATATCCAGATGAAAATCATCTTTAAAAGTACGCAAAAATTCATGAAATTTTGTTATCTTTTTCTATTTATACTGCAATCAGGGAACTATAATTGATTGGAAGAGATGCAACAAGACGTTGGATTACGATGATAATGTGTTGAGCACTGTATATTATCACAGAACGTTAATGGCGATGGGCTATCGAGCCTTGATATACAGGTTTACAACATTTTTATCCGTTTCAGACTTAGGGGGTAAGGGGGGGTCAACTGAACTGACCCCTCGTAAGTTTAATGCCGTTACTGAATTTCTAACTTTCCATTGCAGTGGCGATCATGACATGTTGATTCCATACACGGGTACAATGTCTTGGATCAAGACTCTCAATTTGACTATCAGTGATTACTGGAGACCGTGGTTCGTCGGGGGTCAAATTGCTGGGTTCGTCTCGAAATGTTTCTTTCTTTTTTGTTTTTTTTTTTTTTTCTCCTTTGTTCAGTCTCTCGATTTCCAACTTTATTCCTCGTAGATTCACAATGAAGCTTTCCGAAGCAGCTACTATTGGAGACGGCTTGGTTTTTGCAACTGTTAAGGTAAGATTTACTCCGGATTTGCTTGGAATAATATTTACATTGGTTCATATCGAGCTGGACTTGGCTTATTATTACAGAGGTAAGTTTGAGCAATTCAAGTTTGGTTTTGAAGCAAGCTTGAACTTGTTATCAGTCAACTTAATCAGCTCATACTTTCAAGATTTAATTTAAGTAAAATACTAATAAATTCCTAAAATTTAGGATTTTGCATTTATACTGTCTTAAATTCTATTCCCAAACTTTAAAAATTGATAAATTTATTATAAAGTTTAGTTATAGGTTTTTTAATGGAACTCAAGTAAGCCATTTTGAACTTGTCAACGGGCTGACTTGTGGTTTGCATCCTAGTGAATTGTGTCTAAGTCACAAAATTTGAATGCCCAGGACACTAATGTGGTGGGTTATGTTTTTATAGGGTTTTTTTTTTTTTAAGTCAATGTCATTTCTTTAAAAGTTCTTTTTTTTAAGTCACATCAGTGGAGTTCAATTTGTTTGATTAGATTGAGATTAATATTTAATTTGTTAAATTTTAACAGGGAGGGGGTCATACAGCTCCAGAATACAAGCCTAAAGAATGTCTTGAAATGGCTGATAGGTGGTTCTCTTATTACTTTCTGTAGAGAGAAAATAATAATATTTCTAGGGGTATGTCTTGCAAAAATTATCCCTACGGCTTAATATCCATGCATTATTATACACATTAATTTTATAATTATTGTAACTCTATTGGAAGTAACAGATTCAGTCCATATTATCGATTTCTATATACGGATTGTTTCTCCTCCCCCTCTTAAGGGTGGATTTAATCCAAACCAAACCGAATTTAGGACAGGTTGATTTCAAATTAAATTTATATTATACAGTTTGAGTTCGAGGATTGCTAGAGCTACATTTCCAGCTCAGGGTGGATCCGACCCTACTCTCTACACTTCTCTTCCTGGTTTCTCACCACAGGCCATTCTTCAATGGGCTACCCAAAGGCCAGAGTTGGTCCTTTTATGACATGGAAGATACCAAATTGGTCCGGTGCCGGTACCAAGGGGCCGAACAGTGGCCTCTATTGGCACCGATGTAAGACGTCCTATGCTTTTGGAAGTCCATGAGACTTGCAGAATGTATGCCCCATCAAGTCTGGAAGCATACATCTAATGTTCATGCATACACGACATATAATATTTATTTATAATATTCAGAAACACAGCATGAAGTTTCAAGTTTTGGAAAGTTGCATTCATGTAAAAGATACAACACAACACAAAATCTAATCATTGGCTCATTTCACTGCAACAAACGCTTATGCCTGTACCAGGCAATAGCAATTAGATACAGGAATATGGTCCCAGTCGTGCTGCCACCAACAGTCCACAGAAAATTATGCATGCCTGCTGCGTTCTGATCAAAAATATCAATGTGGATATTCATTCCAAAAACACCAGCCACGACAACAAACGAGCTCACCACAAGGGTTGCAGTTGTTAGCATGACCCCCATTCGCAAAAGATGATTCTGTTTGTCATCCAGCATTATGTTAATGTAGTCTTCTGTGTCATCGACGTACTCCCTCAGCTGCGAAGAAACAAAAACACAATGAAAAGAAAATATGTGAACAGCCTCCTGGAAAAACTGACAAATTGATAGATTTTCAAAATGATTTATGAGTTTGTATATAAACAAAAGGAAAGTAACTTTCAAGTCCAAATTTTTTCCCCATGCATCCCCCAATGTGTATGAACCTTTACATAAACATCATTTCAAATTTCATCACATCCCTTCTTAAAGTGGAAAAGCAGAAAACCTTAAGGAGGTAGCAGAAAGTTTCTAGTTTCTACAACCACGTGGTGTGAACCACTATATTGTGCTTGAGTGGGGAAAACAAAATGAGAAAGTTTCTGTAAGCATGAGGAAAATTTTGTGTGGTAAAACTAGTTTTTAAAGTCTACATTGCAAGAAGCACCAGCCCAAATCTTGGCCAACAATCATACAAGTATAATTTCAGTGATTCTAAGAAATTACCAAACCAGCTATATAACATATAGGGTTGGCAATGTTATGTCCAAGGAGTACTTGTGTAGTCTTTTTCAAACAATAAGCATCATCAACCTGCCTACCCTAAAAGAGTTTCATAATCTTGCCATTGAACTTTGGAAAAATGTTAATCTGCGAAACATCTGGCGATCCTGATAAACCTACAAATAAATTTTGTTCTACAAGTCAACAAAGTGACTGCTCTCTTTGTCGAAACACCCCACTGCATGTCTAGCCCTGAGCTGTTTCTTCTAGTGGAATTTGTTAATACTATATAATCATAGTCTTCACTCAATGGTCTCAACTGCCCCAAAATTTATATTCTAAAGAAAAGAGCTCTTTTCGTGGAATGTGTCTCAGCAACCATAACAAGAATTGGGTAATAATTAACAGTAAACCTCAAAATTAAAATGTGCAAAGCCACATTCACTGCTTCACTGGTGAAAGCCCAGCTATGTCTAAAAGGATTCATGGTAAGAGTTCTTTAAAAATTTGTGTCTGAGCATATGTGAGCAAAAATTTCAGATTTCTAACCTTGATCTAAGGATGAAATCTGATGTAATAAATGCAATTAAGACTTCTACAAAGTCACCACTTACTGTCCTATTCTTGTAATACATACTCATAACACAAAGATGCTTAAATGATAAGAGATCTTATACTCTGATAATTAAGTTTAGGCCATGCTGCCACTGACTGAGAGACTCAATCATAGAACCATTATGGAACAAGGTGGACACCTTGCACTTACACAATAAATTCCCTTAAAGAGAAGAAGACTAATTAACTCCTCATAGTGTTAATGTATTATGCAGTGGTGAACTGCCTTTTTGAGCAAAAGAGTTTATATTTTTAACAACATAAGGTTTTAATGTCTTTAGTTTTGGTGTTGCAGTATATATATATATATGTATATCCAAACAAGACATCAAGAGTTTATCACAACTATTTTATATTTGAGTCCTTTGTTTGTTATTTTGGATTTAAGTTTCATCCAATAAGGTCATCAAAAAAAAAGTTACATCCAATAGAATCAAGCAGTGAAATTGAGTTTCATACCGTAGACAGCTTGTTTAATGTACCATCAATCTGCACAAAATATGCCTCCAGAAGCATTTCAAGCTCCTCAACATCAAGTCGCTTGCCTATATCACTGTAAGTGGTACTAGAATGAGTCCCATGGTTGTCCCTGTCAAGCACATTATGTGCAGTAAACAACTCGTGGGTGTTCTCTGCATTAAGATCAGCTTCATAACTAGTGGATCCCCCAGCAGCATCCACTGATTGAAGAACTTCATCAGCCATGTCATCTCTCTCACTCACAGAAGAAGCGGAGGAGTTTTCAAGTTGTTGAACCAACTTCTCAGTTAGATACATCTCAGCCATGTCTTCATCATCATCTAGCAAGTGTTCTAATTCATCCCTCACCTGGAGATGAACACATGCTCGTCATAGTCAAAAGATTTCCAAAAGAAATAAAACTATCAATAACTCGAGAGCACGTTTGATTAGGTGACTTGATATGTACTTTAAATTTTATCTACAAGATCACTATGTTATACCAGCCTAATTCAACATAGAGTAACAGAGACCTACAACCCAAAATCTTGAAATCACTCAACCTTCTGAACACGTCCAGTTATTGCAACCAAGCGACTCTTAATTTGACGGACACGATCCAAATTGAGAGTACTGATCTTTGAAGTCAGCTTATCTAATGCTGGGTGAGCTTCTTGTTCCAATGTTTTTGCCTTATTTAAAAACAGAAACAAGTAAAATTACAGAAACAAAGAAAATAAATGCAAGATGGCTAAGTAGTAAAGTAGGATATGAGCTTAATTACTTCATTTTCTAAGCAACTGCAAGCAGCCTCAAGGCAGGCTTCCAGTGCAACAAACTCAAAAGGAAGAACCTTCAATCCATCTCGGTTCTCAAGACCTTGTTTCCCATCTGCCTTACCTTCCTCGTATTGACCCTCATACGGTGGAAAACATCCCCAAAATTTTTGAGGACTGGAATCTCTAGACTGTGGTTCTTCCAAATCACACAAATTTTTCCATTTTGAATCATCTCCAGTGCCCTCCTATACAAAAGATACCATAATAACAACAAAATAAAAAACAATCCAACAAACTTCACACAAACAACAGATTAATATAAATCAAAATGAATATAAAATTGAAGTTGAAGGCATTGAAGCCCATGTACTTATTTGAGCACTGGCCCTTGACTGAAATAAATGCAATTCATAAAAGTAAAATAATCACAATTTATTATCCAGATGAACATTATTGACCTTCCTCTTCAGAATAAATTCATAACAATTTTCATATAAAAAAGAGAGGTTTCTGAAAAAAAAAAAAAAAAAAATTTAAAACCTGAGCTTTAGTGGCCTGATAGTTGCACAAAATCCTCCTCTGTAACTCCTCAACAAAGGGAGCAACAAAAGGGTCTCTAGAATTGAGCAAAAAAACTTGCTGGGCAGTGATAATAGCCTTGATGTGCTCCAGATTAATGACAATTGCCCGTTCCCGGCCCAACACAGTTGACGGGTACGAGAGTTGCGGATCCAGGATCCGCAGGTCACGCGCCGGCAGCCCCGTGCGCCGCATGATGGCGTGTTTCCCGGCTTCCACTACCTGGGTGTGCCCACTTGAGTCAAGTAGTAGCCAGGCCCGGATTCCCGCTGCCTTCTTACGGAGACCAGTGGCCGTGGAGAGGGCCATGTTTATGGGGACGGTTGGTGGTCGGGCTGAATCCTGGTCATTATCGGGTTGTGTTTGAGTCTGCTTCATGGACGGAGGGTGGTGGGTTCTCATGGTATGGAATCGAAGGTTTGTTAAAAAGCTGAACTCTCAAACTTTGTACTGATCAGTTGAAGCTTCTGTTCTTCTGTGTTATCTGAAATTCCATTGCAGTTTTGTCTTATTTCATATGTGGATGCATACATGATTTCATTTGAACTAAGAAACCAAGATGCAAATTAATGAAGAAGGAGATCATATCGACTTTTGCCACAATTGGTCGAAGCAGATACCCACCAAAGCTTTTTAAAAAATACAAATATTTATTTTTTAATCAAAATCAACTATTACCTTTAATAATTAACGATTAAATATTAATAATTAAAAAAATATTTTTATTTTTTAATAAAAATATTAAAAAAATAAAATAAAATTTTAAAATAATACTTACTATTGCTGGCAACATTATTAACAGCAGTGATTGTCGTTAACCTAACTAAAAAACTATTTTAGCCATCTAATTTCATTAGTGATCGAATTTGGTCACCTCGATGGTAGATACAGTGAAATCTGACCGCCAAATATCTCTAGCTGTCTTTGTAATCTAAAATAGCAGAAAACGATAGGTTTTAAATATATTGGTCGTTTTTTACCTTTTCTAATGACAGAAGCAACTAGATTTGACTGTTTTTGCTATATTTTTTATAACTAGATTCAATCATTAATGGAATCAAATGACCATTTTTTATCACTTAGTTATGTTAATGACAACCATGTTGCCAATGATGACGACTAGTTTTTAAAAATTTTTATTTTATTTTTAAAATTTTTTATTACTATTTAAATATTATTTTATTTTAAACTTTATTTTAATATTATTTATATTTAATTCTATTTTAATATTAATATTTTATATTTATTAAATAATAATAAAATTATTATTATCTATCGTAGGAGATAAATATGATATTTAGTTTTTTTAGCAATATAATATATTAAATTTCAAAAGGTTTTTTAGAAATATAATATAGGTGTCATTTTTTTAAATTAGATCTTAAAATTTTAAAACTATTTTTAAATTTTTAAAAGACCCTTTGAAAAATTCATTGTCTCTAACGTTTTAAAAAATTATGGCTCACTACCAAACATATGACTATAAGTGATTAAAACTCATATTTATATTAAATTTTATAAAAATAATATTATAATAAATTTTAAACATAATTTTAAAAATATAAAAAACAATCATTATTGTTGACAGATTTATTGGCTGTCATCAAATTAGAAATTTGTTACTAACATTTTAATTCGATTATTATTTATTATTAGTTATTATTATCGTTTACGCTGTTGATGACAATGATTATTTTTTTTAATATTAATTTTCTTATTTTTTGAAAATTTTATATATTTTTTAAATATTAAATTATACTTTTATAATATTTATTTTTTAATAAAAATAACTTAGTGATTTTATAAAAAATGTTAAAAGAAGTGAGAAAAAATAGTTAATAACTAGATGTTTAGGTTTTAAAAGTTAGAGATATACTAATCAGTTCAGAAAACCTTGGGTGGGACAATGTTATTTGGCCTTCGTAATTTTGATAATAGATTACGTTGACTTTCCCACCAAAACTATGTCACAATGGCGGTGCTTCCATTGAAGCTCAAAATTGACTGTTACGTGCTTTCCATCAAATACAAAATTAATTAAATTTTATTAAATATTTTTATTCGAATTCTATACAAAAATTAAATTTTAAAACTTAAAACAATTGGTGGCATAGAATTCCACCAATGATGAATTAGTGTCATTTTAGTGTAAATTGTATCAAAACGATATAATTTTAATCAAAATTATATTAAAATAATATAATTCAATCAAAATCATAATATTTTAATTCAAACTTAATTAAAATTACAACAATCATATCAATACAATTTTAATTAAAATTGAATTGAAATTGTAAGACATTAATTGTAGAATATTTATATATTTTATATACTAAAATTAACATTTGATTTTTCGACAAAAGGTAAAAAAATAATAATAATTTTTTTATTTTGTCGTAAGAATTTATCATTTTAACATAATTTGGATTTAAAATAGTCCTTCTCCCACCAAAAATTTGATGGAAAGCTTAGGGATAGTTCGAATTAGTTAAGCGATTTGATTTGAAATATTCAATATTTTAAAAGATAAATACTTGTTTAAATATTTATTTTTTTTATTTACAAGGGATTGTGATTCGTGAAGAAAGCCAAAGAAAAATGATTTTGTTGCAAGCTGTGGGGTTGTTGAGGCAATTAATTAATGTTAATTATGATTATCTTAATTTAAATGGAGTATCATGTTATATTATATTATTTTATTTTATTTTGGGTAGAACTCTAATAGTCATACATGGAATTTTCTAAAATATTTTTAATTTCTCAATCAAATCCCCCCACAAATATAATTTTTTATTTAACAGACAAACTGACAGCGACTTGGGATTATAATTCATGATAATTTCCCTCTTAATCAAGCCCAGTTGTGATGTGATTATAACTAAACTAGAAGCAATTAGCTTAAATAATTAAAATTTTAATTTAATTAGAGTTGACTTTCTGAATAAAAAAATAATATCCCAGAAGCATCATCACATAAAGATCCAAAAGCTCTCAACTCAAGAAAGGGCACAATACAGCAAGCTTACACACCTAAGTCAAAAAATAATTTTTTTTTTATTTTCTCTTAATATTTAGATGCATTTTAATTTTCTCTTTTTTTTTAATTGATATATTGTGTAATTATTCAGGTTGCATCAAGTCTGATTATTTAAGTATTTTATTTTAAATTTTGATAATTACCAAATAAAACTATGAAGTAAAAGTAATGGAAAATAAACAATTTGTAAAATTTTATTTTACAATTATATTTTCACTTAAATTGGGCTAAAAATCACTGCCTCTTATAATGTCTGGTACAGGCCCAAACGGGCTCGCATGGGCTCCTAGAACTTCTGGTGGCCCGTGTATCGTAATGGCTCGGCCTAAATGGGCTTACATCGGCTCGTCAAACATGTGGCAACCCATCTCACATTGGTCACGAGCTCTGCATTCGAATTAAATAAGCCAGGGTTAAAAGTGATTTAAATATTAAAATTTAACTTAGTTTATATCAAATTTGAAGTTATATTATTTTTTAATTAAATTTAAATCTCAATTCATAAATTTTAAATTAAACTTTAATTAAATTCGATTTGAATTAAATTCAAACCTATCTATCAATATGAAAATGAAAGTAGGAGGGAAAGTATTGACAGGATTTTTATTACAATGGTCCATATATGCTTAATCATGCAAAATTAGAGTATTTTTGTGCATGCCTCAATGGTCTCTTTGCGCCATTTCTGATTCTTTTATCTCTTTCAATAGTTTTTTATATTTATAGAATTTAAAATGTGATATTACATTAAAATAAAGAGGGAAAAATTAATTTAAAGATCACTTTTATCAAATAAAATATAATTTTATTCTTTTTTTTTTTTTATAAAACTTTTTTTCTTTTTACATATAATACATATCATATTATACATGCGATATACATATAATTCATAATCAATGATTTCGAACTAATATACACGTTGTATTATATGCATACCCATCGAAAATACATATATCGACAAATGTCGATACCATCAAAGATTTTTGGTGATTTGGAGGATTTTTTATAATGTAACATATATAAATGAAGGCAAATTTGGGGGATTTGTGAGATTGCACACCTAGCACGTCCCAACTATAAGATATATAAGTGAGGGGCAAATTTGGCATTTCACATGTATGCATATTAAATGTTAATCACGTATACAAAAAGTCGAAGATTTCAAAATTCACTCGTGTAATATGTATCACACATGTTTGAACGCACATAAAAAAGAGAATGCTTTTGTAAATATAGAAAAAAAATAAATAAAATTGTATTTTAATTAATAAAAATAATTATCTAAATTAATTTCTCATTTAAAAGGACGCATAATTCAAATTAAAAGGTAATATTTACAGTAAAAGAATCATTAGGGTTGGAAAGAAGGAGATAACTTTTCGGAGAATAGAGAAATCTTTTTAGAAAATTCTAAACAAATATATACTACACAGAAATCTTCTTGCTGTTGTGTGCTGAAAGGTCTATCTATGTTCTTTGACGTGCAAGCCAGGAATTCTCTTCAATTGTCGGTCCTATAGCTATTCGCCAACCACAACATCCAGAAGTAATGCTTTCGAAGAAATTCTGCGAGTAGGAGAATACAGTCCAACAGTAAAAACTTAAGTGGATTGAATTTAATTAAAGTTTCCAAACATTTTTTATATATATATATATATATATATGTTTATTTTCAATACTATCATCTCTCAATTGCGTTATTTATAAGGGACACGTTTCCATATTCACAGGTGAAGTCCAGCACTTTTGTACACAAATGAGGAAGCAGACGCTACACAATTAGGTGACTACATGCCAGAAATTAATGCCTACGATCAACACTGCTTTCTTTGAAATTTGATATTAAAGAGTAGCGTCAGTATTTTATACATGCAAGACTTTACAACAAATGAATGATAAGCTTGTACAGGCCGAATCTCAGCAATACCAACGAAGAACAATCCGGAAGAAAACAATAATTGATGGAAAATAATGAATGTGAAGATGATAAAAGGACAAAGACAGTACAGAGTGATGCCATGAAAAATGGAAACAAGGTTGAAGCTGAAAGGGCAATGGAGACAGGAATAGAATTTAGTTAATTGAAAGAAACAAGAAAGCAATGAAGCCTCTAGTTTTGGTGGTAGTTGGAAGAACATAGATGTTTATCCCATACTTATCCAGATTGATGTACTGTAGTGAAGCAAATTCTAAGCATCAACATATATATATATATATATATATATATATATATAGTCATATTTTGACTGCATGGAAGACCTCCATTACTGAGCATGAGAGAATCAGATAAAAAAAAATTAAAAAGAACGTGTGGGTATTTTTCGGAACTTTGACATCCTAAACTCCCAACTTGTATCTTTTTCTTTTTTTTATCTTTTGCACTTTTTTTCCATAATATAATGTTGATGAGAAGATGAGTAGAGTAGTTGCATCAATAAAAATGGAGGGAAGACACATATAATTGTACATGACATCAAGTTCAATGACAGCTACAAAGCAGACAGGGTTGGTGGGAGCAAAATTGCATAAAAAAATGGTTTGAATGTAGGATCCTTAGAAATGAGATAAAGATTATGTATTAAATTAAATAGAGCATGTTCCATTGGGTCAGGAAGATCACAGGCAGGATCTTCTGGGTTTAAAAAAAGGGTCATGAAGATGCATATGAAATATTCCAACATTGAGCTTGTCATTTTCTTCACTCTTTTCTTCACTCTGATCTCACGGCCCATAAGCCATTATATTTCCCATCATCTAATCTCATTTTTCTTTGCATTTTCAGTTATAATTTGGTTTCATTATGAGCAAAAAAATTGGAGGTATCAATGAGGATGGAGCTTTGTCTGGACACTTAGAGACATTGGGGTCTTGTCCTTATTGGCTGTATATTACTTCTGCTCATCAAACTTTTAATTCCATAGTAGATTTGAGCAAGTCCCACCTAATCAATAATTAGATCTGCATTAGATCTTACTCATTTTTTAGTGAGTATCCTCCAAACTAGTGTCCAAAGAATCTCACTGCTTCATTAAGGGAATTATTTTTCTTAATGATTATGTTAATTGTATTATGCATTAATTACTTGCTTATTATTATGTTATTCTTTGGCTTTTTTTGAGTTTGTCAACAAAATACCTCATATTATTAACATCTAACAGTGATGTCAAATTCTAGATTGATGTGAACAGTAAAATCTCGCAGTTAACCTAGCTTTCGGGGTGAAAGAGTCATAATTATACCTTGCAGCTTTGACAAAGGCTTGAGTGTGATGGAAAATGAGCCAATTTATGGTTTATATTTTAGTGATAAGAGTGGGAGAGAAAGCAGGTGATGGAGAAATAAAGAGGGGATGGGACTCCATCAAAAAACAAGGACTGAGCATATATAATTGCATAAGTGGCAGCCTAAAGACCAAAATTAAGCTCATTTGCACCCACCATTCATTGACAATATAATTGAATTTTGAAAACAAGAAATTTATTTCTAACTTTTGCTCTCATCAGGTTGGTTGTTTCCCATTACATAGACAGGTAAAATTAACAAAACTTGAAAAAGAAAAAGAGAAAGCAACAAGATCCTCATAATTCGAGATCCTTATGCTTATTTAATTTTTACATTGACAACTAAACTCTTCTAGTGCAACTTCTACACCAACATTTCTGCAGTAGCAGCAGAAACCTTATCTCATCTCCGTCTTTCTCTTAATTACCCTTCATAACCACCTGTAAGTTCAAAATATTGAAACTCTCAATGAGATATTGATCAACATTTATTATATAGCAACTTTGAATTTGATGCAATATTGTCAGACTTTTAAAAATGTTTACTCAACTGGTTATTTTGAACATGGTTTCCAGACTGAGAAGATTGCAGGAAACTGGAAGGGTCTTGAAATGCAGACCTTCCCTGGAAGAAATTAACTCAATGGTTATTGAAATAAACTCTTTGCAAACAAACAACCAAATATTAAAACATATTAAAGTAGCTGTAAAAGTGTACCTGAAAGTGAGTAGCTGAGTATCCTTGAGAATAATTTAAAACACTCTCCATTGATGCCTGATTGTTGTTTATAGCACCAAAGTTATTCTGCAAGTAAATGAGTAAGAACTTATGAACAGCACAAGTAAAAAGCAAAAGTTGCTACAAATTTCAAGAAAGTAAATTACTTTGGAGGAGAAGTTGATGACAGGAGAACTAGCAGTGTCGTCAAGAAAAGGTAGAAGTTCTTGTTTTTTGCCACGGCTTCTTTTTCCCTTCTTTTTCAGCATTATTTTCCCACTACTATTGGACGCTTGTGGAGTAGTATTAGCTTTGGAAGGAGGAGGATATTGCAACTGGTTGTATCTATCAAAATCATTGAAGCACACTTCATCTTCATGGAAAGTTGGAGGTCCAGAAGACGCATCAGAAACCATAGATAAATCCTCCTCTTCATCATTACCACAATGCTGAAAATGCTGTTCACAAAAACCAGCCTTACCATCCACAAATTTGTCTGTATCTCTACTTGAAGCAAAATTAGAGTGCTCTAAGTAGAGAGTCCACCCAGACTCACCACCGCTAGTACACTCTGAAGACAAAACGTTCATGTTGGTAAAAGAGTATATAAAAATTTGTAAAGAGTGAAAGGAGGAAGAGAGGAAATTAAGAATGGAGAAACTGGCGAGGCCAAATGGGGTTGTGGGGGGATTATAGTGGGTGCATGTAAGAGAGAGAAGAGAAAGCCACAACTTCTTCACATGCGAGACAGCGAGGAACACTGTACCCTCTTAACAAAACCGGGTACACGTCCATTTTTTTTCCCTTCCACAGAATATGGACACATCGCATGCTTGCTACCGATCTCTCCCTTTCTCTCCCATGCCTCTTCTGTTATGGGGGACATTTTATTGCTTTCTTTTGATTAAAATTGTTTGTTTTTAGTTGGGGAGTTGAGGCAAATATGTGTGGTCCTCTCTATGTACATAATATTATTCAACTAAAAAAGCCAAGATGTTCTGCATATCTGAAGACAAATCTAGTAACTGGTTTACTTACCTTTTTATGTATCCTCTTCTTTTATTTAACATGTGAGGTGTTTACACAATTTTAGCTGTGGGAAATTAAATCGCCTTTTCATTTGTTCAGGTGGGGAGAAAAACAAATAAGAAACCATCTATAATCTATATATATATATATATATGTGTGTGTGTGTGTGACATCATATTTATGGCCAAAGGACATTTTCCCACCCATAGTTTGAGGCGGGGACAAAGTCCCACCCGCATAAGTTTTAAAGTCTGGATTTCCACCCATTGTCCATTTTTTTATTTATTTTTAATTAAAATTACTAAATTACCCTTTTAAAAATTAAAAATTTATAATAAAAATATAAAATAATTTTTAAATATAAAAAATTTAAAAAAAATTTTGAAATTCAAGAAAAAGCAGCAGCCACCGCCGCCGGCACCGGCGGCGGTGGCCGCCCAAAATAGAACCAGGTGGCCATTTCCGGCCACCTGGTTCCAGGGGAGGCCAGATCTGGCCTCCCCGCTCGGTGGAGGCGGCC